>JANSTP010112230.1:4218-23340 GCA_025330745.1 Cladonema radiatum | reverse complement strand
GCAATTATCGCTTGTGGTGCAGAGTTATGCTGAAAAAGCTCGAAATTGTGCCAATATTTTTGACCAAGGTTGTAGATGTGCTTTCATAGATAATGCATGTTTTTTCCTCAGGGTTGGTAATATATAAAGGTGTATTTACATTTTTGCTTCAATACTATTGCTTTAAGCTGAGCTAGAAAATAAGAGATGTTCTTGTTAGTATATTGTTATTATTTTTTCTCTAATAAAACAAACCAATAAAACCATTATACCATTAATATCAAAAAAAAAGATATTTATTTATTTCATCTGCAGATGCAATTTTTAACCTTCACTAAAGAGCTTCATAAGATTTTTTACTGATTTTGTTGTTTAGTTTTATCATTATTTATTACTTTACCTTTTTTCTTCCATTCTGTGTAGCTTATATTCAATTTGTCAGATTTTAGCATTTTGCTGTTTTTATCGTTAGCTGTAGCATTAAATTGCTTCTTATTCATGATAGCATGGCATCCTACTTCACTCATTTTTTATTGGTCTGCATGCTGGTAAGTGTATATTAGATACTTAGAATAGACAAAATATTGAATACAAAAACAAACACTATTGGATACAATATAAATCCAATTATGAGAGACAATAGAAGGAGGAGAAAGTTAGTAAGAAAAAGAAAGATCTAAAAAGGAGTAGTTTACCAAGAATGCCAGGAATTGAACTAAAAAGTGTTCCATCAAAACAATTTGGAGTAGGTATTTACCGGCCCGACGCTACCGGAGGGACCAGGGGGCAATGCCCCACTCCCTATAATTGCAAATTGGAAACTATTATACCAATAAATACAGCGTAAGTGTGGGTGCGCCCGTGTGCGAGTATATATAACACCATGAAAATCTCCTTCAACAAAGTTAACAAATCAGTACATTTTAGCCAATCTAAAGCTGTCAAAATCTCAAAAATGCTAGCTGAATCGATATATAGTTTGGCCACACGTTTCTTTTTTGAGAAATAAAGCAAATACATAGTCTTTGCTAGACTTTCCGCTCACTGTGATTCACGCAGCCTCTACGGAAAAGACTTTGGGTGAGATTATCCAAAAATTAAGGCGACTGTATTATACAGCACTAAAGACAGAGTTAACTTTAAGCTGAACCAGGACTATCATAACCGTAAAATGCTGATACTCTTTATCAAGGATATTCTTAAACGATAATTTAAGCCTATCCCACATGAAAACTACAATAGTGCAAATCTTAGATGAGCATAATGACGTCATCGAAATTTTTATCTCGTTACCACCATATTATATGTCCATGCTTATCATAAACATGATATAACAACGCATTTTCTTTGATTTCAGGGGTGGTGCTATAAAAATCGATGTAATTCCTAATAGAAAAATGTTTTCGACAATATTTGATCTGAATGTAGTCAAAATATTACATTTATATAAAAAGATACATCTTCGTTTCAGACAAAATACACAAATTAGACACTATTAGCTACAGAGATTGGTTAACTCATTACCCTTTAAACCTTTAAAGCATGAAGGGCGTGGTTCTGTCGTTTCTTCGTTTCACGAGATCCTTGCCCTTTTTTCAGATCAGAGATATATCTGTTTTGATCGAGAAAAAAGCAAAGCTGCTTCGCTTGTTATAGAGCAATCAGTCATTATCAGTTTGTCGAACTCTATGTTTGAGGAAACATCCATGTTTTCCAATCATATAAATAAATTTTATTACTGTTGAGTTTCCTTTACATTAATCAAACAAACAACGGACCACTCAAGTTTTTGTTTTAAATTTTCTATAACTAAAATGTAATGATATCATAAAACGTTTTATTAAATAGTGGTTTTATTAACTTAACGTTTCGTTGTCAAAAAAAGCTTGCTAGGAAACGTAGCACTAAGATTTTTATGTTTAGTTTTTAGCTATGGGAGACGATATAGAAAACGCTATTCGAAAGTTTTATGGGAAGACAACATTACATGTTGCTGATTTTGTTGAACTTTTTGAAAAATACGACAAGGATGGTGAGCAAATAGTGATTTTTATATTGGTATATGCTTTTTATAATTCTCCTCGTTAATTCAACTTAATCCAATATTACTATCAAAAATCCTAAATGCAAGCACAGTAATTTTAGCAATTTTTTGAAACTTATGGAAAAGCCCAAACTGCAACAAGGCAGAGTAACCCAAAATATACTTTGTATAAATCTCCAAAAGCTCTTATAGAAAGATCTTCGTTGGAAGGCAGGATACACAGCCCGTCATTGAAGCTCGGTTCGCTTGTCTTATTCGCTATATGTCACATTTGCTGAACTCCTTTTTTTGCTTGCGCTCTTTGAATACTAACAGTTCTGTCTAAAGTTGGCATGTTCAAATATAAACTGGCAAATAATGTTTATGAATGTCATGAAATTCCTCCTGTAAATACTTTACAAAAATGATAATGTGCATTGGTTTAAATTGACCAGCAGTCATCTCTATCAACAAAGCTTTTTATCAGCGAAAAGTATAAGCTTTTTTCTGCCTGGGATAAATTAAATTTATATGGATAAAAAGTGAATAAGCCATAATACTGTCAAAGCTAAAATAAACAAAAATAATACTAAAGTTGTCGGACTAGTGGGGGAGGGGGAGGCAAAAAGACAGTGGGCCAGGTGAAGGACCTTACGGGGCCACTATCTGGCTCTGAAAAAATTACGAAAACAAGGAAAACGAGGTACAGCGAAGTATCTTGTTCTGGTTCACCGGACGCGTTAATTCTTGTCCCGACGCCAAAATGGCCATACTTTTTATATTTTTTATTACCGCCGTTCCTCCAATTGGTGTGCAACTTTATACTTCAAATAAACCAATGAATAATATCATTAAACCTAAATATCTAAATATTTTATGTAGCGTAGCATGGAAAAGTCACACAGTGAAATTAATCTCTCCTCGAATTCATCGCTCAAATTTTTATAGGGCTTTGCAGTTAATAGCATGATTTTTCCTGCAGTGGTTAACAATTAATTTTGCTCATTCATAGCTGAAAGTAGTGTAATATACGCTCGATAATGGGAACCTTGTTTTGATGTAATGAACTATATTCTTTCACAGAAGTAAAACTGTCGCCAAAATCCATTAAAATTAAATGGAATTTTTTTCGAGCATTTCGAACATTCATTTTTATCAATAAAAGAAAACAAAAAATCTATAACAATAGTCGAATTTCGAATATAGCCACAAAAGAAGAAAATTGAAAATACGTAAGATGAAATTTTCGTAAGTGGACTTGGAACTTGGAGTTCCATGGCGTTCCACTTATAGACCTGATACTGTATTATCGAAATCCATATTTAGTAAATTGATCGACATTGGTAAATTAATTTCAGCCACAAAATACTTTATTGGTTGAATCCAGCGTATCGCATGTAAGCAATGACGTAACCACATTTTTCCGAGGAAATAGCGTCAAAAAATTATTTAGTAGAAAAGTTTAGTTCCAGCCCCCTTTTTCTCTCTAGGTAAAACTGCCATGGTGTCCTACAACCTTGGGGTTTGCTACAATTAAGTCAAACATTTCTACACTTTTAATATTCTTATATCTTTGAGAATAAATATTAATCCTTTTTTGTTATGATTTTTTTATTCAAGCAAACGGTTACATTGAGAAGGGAGAATTGGACAATTTTCTGAAAGATATTTGTGATAAAAACTGTGGGTTAAGTGTAAGTGATTATCTTGGCTTACCATTCTTTTTTGACGGTTTTTCACTGAGGAATCTTTCACGATCAGTGTTTTTCATTTCTTCATTTTAGAAATCAGAGCTTGAAGAGTATAAGCAAGCGCTTTTGAAAAAACATGATGAAAATTTTGACGGAAGACTTTCGATGAATGAGGTTTGAGAAATGTGTTTTTAGAAATTTGTTTTTTAAGTAAATACATTGCAGTTGAAATCATGTAATGAGGTTGTCAAGTGACATCTTTATTCGAATTATAACGTTTCAAATTCATGTAAATCGAATGCCAAAGGATCGGAGAATTCGTTCGATTTATAATTCAAACTATAGATATGTTTGAACTACATCGTTTCTGAAAATTCTTTTTCGAGCATCAGCAAAATGGAAAAGTATGTAGTTATGGCATGTAATCTAAGTGACTTTTATTAACCAGAATCTTTATTTCATAATCTGACAATACTAAAGCTTCTAACGACGATATTCGCCATTGCGTGACTTCTTCAAAAAATGTTTATTTTATTCTAGTCTATTGCATTTCAATCTAACACATTATACCATGCAAGAGGACAGGACTGACATTTATTAATACAACATTTTTGAATACTTATAAAATGTATTTTTTCATTTCAGCTTGCAAAAATCTTGCCAACTGACGAAAACTTTCTTATGTATTTCAAAAGTAATAAACCTTTACATATCGTTGATTTTATGAAAGTACGTTTTTTCTTTTTTTTCCCTCTTTGTTTCGCAAACATCTTTGTGACCTCTTAATCGTTCAGAACTTTTGAATAAGATCTTATAGAGTGAATTATTAAGGTTAATTGATAATTTTGAAATTGTTGTTGATCTCCTTTGATCGAATAATTGTAACACCCCTGGCTCAGTGGCCCGGTGAGGCTCTGGACGGTGTCTGGCCCGGTGTATATTTGGGCCCAATTTTGGCAGCCCGGTAATTTTTTTGAAAAAATGCCCGGCCGGGTCAAAAGTTGGAAATTTTTAGCAGCTCGGGCTAAACCACCCTAAAACTTTCCCGAGACCGCTAAAAAATTCACAATTTTACCTGGCCAGCTTATTGTAAAGTGTGGGCACGGTGGGAAATTTCCCAGTTTACAAAAGCCTGGTTAACTTTCTTTAAAAGTTGCCAGGCCGGTGAGTTTTGCGCTTCTAACTGGGCCACTGAGACAGGGGTACATTGAACGGGTATGTTTAGCCGAAATCTCTTCAATTTGCCGATTGCAAAATATGACAAAAAATGTTTTTTGTAAAGTCACAAGAGGTATTCAAATCTAATAATTAGTTGTTTTGTAATTACTCAATTTGTCTTTTTTGTCTTATCCTTGTTTAGTCTCTGTAAAATGTTTATATGAAGCCATCTATGATATAACTAATAATTCCATTATTGTATTTATAGATTTGGTATCATTACGACGCAGATAAAACTGGATATTTAGAAATTAACGAAATGAAGGTGAATTGAATTTTTTTTTATTATTATTATTTTTCTAACTAATGATTGGAAAAAATTTTGCCAAGTTTCAAATGAAAATTGGTTTCAGAAATATCGTTCAATCTGTAATAAACTTACAGTCCAACTTGTGCTTTGTTGCTTGCAGGGTTTTCTAAAAGATTTAGTCGAGAGAAACTACCCTCAAGAAATGACTCCAGAAAAAATACAAGGATACCTCAGCACTATTGTGAGTTGATTTATTCATTTTTTCATTTGTTCATTTATTCATTTATTCATTACTTATTACTTACTCACTTGTTCGTTTGTTCATTTGTTTAGTTTCTTATTTGTTCATTTTTGTTCTTTTGTTCTTTTATTCATTTGCTCATTTATTAATTTATTCATTCCTTTCAAAGCGTTTAGCGGGTACTAGACCAGTCAATTCAGTATTTTTACCTTTAATTTGTGGAATACCTCTTAGCTTCAATTATTTGATGTCAACAAAGACATGAAGATTGGATTAGGTGAATTGTCTCAGTGAGTAAATTAACGGTTATCTCTCTGATATTTTTTCAATATCTTCGTGTACGAGAAAAATGAGAAGTCGATTACATTTTGCTATTTTAGGATTGTACCAGTCGAAAACAATTTCCTGGCCAAGTTCCAAGAGGTATGTTCTGTGTATTGATTTGTTTTCTAATACATTACTAATGTACCAAGGTTCTTATGCCTATGAGATTATACTTCATATTTATTTTGTAATATTTCATTCGATGTAAATGACTCTGTTTTGGCCATTTAGGCATCTCTTTTCAGCACAAAAACTATTTGGGAATGGAATCTTAACGCCAAATTCATCTAATTTTTCTACTCCTATCAATGTTAAAGTTTAATTATGGTCAACTATTTGTAAGCTTTAGAAAATAATAAAGTTTTTGGTACTTCGAAAAGGTGTATAGCACTGACCTCATAGTATGAATAATGCTTCTTATACATTTCAATAATGCTCACTTAGCTACATGAGGCAATAGATCATTGGAGGAGGGTACCGACAAGTTGAAATAAAAAGTCAAAAAGCGAGTTGACTTTATACCATCTCTGACTCCTACTTGAAACGTACAACTGGCAAATTATTGAGATTTTGATGCTTAAAAGGACTTCCCTTAAATATGAAATTTTTGCCCTGTGCCCGCCTTTGAGATCAATTTTCTTTTTTAGCAATGAAAATAAAAAGAGAAAAAAATTAACAATAATTTTACATTGATAACAATTTAAGAACAAAAAAACTCAATTTCCATCAAAAAATTACACTCAAAATCATAATTATATAATAAAATTGTGACATAAGATTATAATTGCAAAATCATAGTTTCAACTACATAATTTATATTTTGCCGCCATAAAAAAATTTCTCTCCTAATTTTTATCTTAGGGACTTACCAAAGAAGATTTCGAGAAAATATTTTCTCATTATGACCAGGTATTGAATTTTTTCCAACGCAAATATAATACCTACTAAGTACTTAAACTTTACAAAAATCATCAATACTTTTTCTCGCAGGACAACAGTGGGTTTTTACAAGACACAGAACTAGCAGCTTTCCTTAAAGACCTTCTTGAGCGAGATGGAAAGGTAACACAAATGTGATTTTTTATGTAATTCTTTATAGATGCGAAACAAAAGCTCGTCAGAAAATTGAATTAGGTTCAATTTAATTAGTTTTTGCATTTTTTATATGCGATTTTTTGACTTGATTTTTCGATATTGGTTAAGCTTTTCAACCAAACTTTGCACTAGTGCTTCATCAATCCATGACATATCAAATGACGTCATAATTATTTTGATGACGCCATCGGTATTCCGTAATTAAGTTTTCGGTCCAAACTGACCCTAAATTTTTATTTTTATTTCTAGGAAATTTGGCGGTGGCCTAATATTTTTGATGCTCTGTCAGAATTTCTTTCTAAAAGATACAAAAAAACCTAAGATTCATTTTTTGCCTAAATTTATGATTATTTTTGTTTAATTTTTTGGCGTTTTTTGCTTAATTCTGATCCATTGTGACCGCTATTTTTCAAAATCTAGATTCAAAAAACTTAGGATAATCACCTATCTCAAAACCTAAAAAAATTGACAGATCAAAGTTTTTAGCAGACGGAAGGAATCATCAAACGCAAGCTACATGGCAAAGAAAGTCAAAACAATTATTTTTGTAACAACAAAGCGACGTCTATTAATTTGTGACTGTTAATTGACTATTTTTATTTATAACTGTTACTGATTACTTTCACTTTCTTTTTTACAGAAACGTGTTAACGCCGCTGACCTTGAAAATTATCGGGAAAGCATTCTACAGATTGCTGATGTAAACAAAGAAGGAAAACTGTCAAAATCTGAACTAAGTTTCCTACTTGCTAGTTAATCATTTGTAAATTTTTAATTCTTCCACATTTCTTTAGTTAATTAAATAATTGTTAAAATCATAATGGGTCAATGTATTTTATTTAACAATGTTTCTTCGAATTCGATTGGTACAGAACGCTTGTTTACTTTTATTGTTTGTCATCCCATCTCTCTTCTCCACCCTCCACCTCCTAACAACTTTTCTTACCCCTCCATCACCATCACCACCACCATCATCTTATCATTTTTCTATATTCATCATCATTAGAAGCATCATCATCATCTACATCATCATCATCATTGTCGTCGTCGCCATCGTCGTCGTTGACGACGTCACCACCATTTTACACTCACCGAAATCAAAGACAATGCTAAATTTACACAATATTTAACTATAAGTTTGAAACAAGTTTTTTAAGTTTTTAGTGAATAGTTATTATATAAACATAACATTGAGGCATACAAGTTGCATAGAAAGCTGTTGAAAACACCCTATTTTTAGAATTTTATAGACAAATAACTACGTTTTTCTTTTTAGATGAGTTAAGCGTGTTGTTAAAAAAAAAACTAAGTAAATGAACGAGTAAATGGGTATGACTGAAATTTTTTAAGAAACTTAAGGTAAATGTCAGTGGAGAAAGAGAGAAGGATTTTTCTTCAAATTCTTATAATGAAATTCAAATATTTTTAAGATTTCTTTCTTACTTACAATTTCATAGACGTAGATTTTACCATAAATCTGTACCCAGGATTGAGCAATTTCATAGACGTAGATTTTAACATAAATCTGTACCCAGGATTGAGAACCACTAAAATGAAGACGAAAACATATTCCAATCATAAAAAATATATTTCATTCATCCTGCAGGCCTTCAGAAACAGGAGGGGCTGGGGGACAGCTGCCCCGCAATTTTTGTTCGAAAAAATGCGTTCAAAGACTAAAGAAAAAGGTATATAAACTACTAAAGAAAAATTAATAACATAACGAACACATACGTATTTAGGAATGATATAAAGTGCTGTCTGTCTTTTTGGAAATGTTCAGAAATCTTTTGTGGTTAATAAAATGTTATTTAGGCATAGGGGAGTTATTTTCTAGAAGGTGCGTCTTAGCATATTTAAGAAATTAAGAGGTGCTGTAACTTTGCAGCCTTCAAATTGGCACCCATCTGTCGAATTTGGACTGATTTGGCAATGTGGATCCTGAAATACTAACGTTCTATTGATATCACGTATTATTGCTGAACCTAATTAAACTCTAATAAGGAGATTTACGCGGAAGCTTTTTATTCTAAAGGTGTGGTTCGCACGCAGTAATAGGTGAGTATGAAGTTCCGAGTATTGAAAACTTCTTTCTTGGCGCCTCTTTCTTGGCATGTATCCACTAAATACCCACTTCTTAGGGATGCCCTACTATAGGGAGATATACGTTTTAAAAATTGAAAAATAGGGGGAATCCCAAATTTTGAAGTAAAACGGGAGAATGCTATAAAAGGGAATCAAGTAATAAACGGAGACATTCGCACAGATTTATGTTTTTTTATGATTTATAAAGATGCAGTATTGATAATAATCATATAAATCAAAAAAGTCATATAAATAATTTTACAATCAAGGGAATTAGCATTAAGTAAAAAGGGAAAATAGAATAAAAAAGAGACCTATGGCCCTTCCTCCTGGTCAATATGACTAATATATATTGTCCGCAATATTAAAAAAGCCATGATATTATGCATGTTTTCCTACTAATTTACATCTTTATAATGAGAGCGCAGCACTCAGCTGCTCAATTTTCTATGAGATCACTTTTTTTTACTGTCTATAGTCGAGTTTTTCTGTTGCCACCTCCCCCCCCCCCCAAGAAAAGCTTCGTGCTGAGGGCCTGTACTGACGTCGCTGTCATGTTTTGATGGCACGTTTTTTCAATTCTAATACTGTACTATGTGAGAAAATCCTACATTAATGATCTTTATGTATTCGATGTAGTGTTATGATATTATAGATGGACCATAAAATAAATAGTTTGGGGTCTTACCTTAGATACTATTTCCATTTCTCTTTTAATCGAAATGATGAATAAAAAAGACAGAAACTCAAAGTTTGAATGCCTCTGCCTCGTCATTGACATTAAATCAACACTGCAGCTGATTAAATAATGATATTTCTGAGAACAAGAAAGGTTCGCTTCCCTTTCAGAAAATACAGAAACAATATGTATGTTACATATATCGAATACAAAAACGTAGCAATAATATCAAAAACATATAATGGAGGGGTTTTAGAAAAATGCCATTCTGCAGAGATTTTCAGTTGCAAAACAGTACTGTTTTTAGGAAAATATAAAAGCAAATATTAAGTCTTTCCCCACAGCTAGAAACTGCAACAGCCATGAAAAGAGAACTTTCAGCAAAACATCCCAAGCTGCATCAGAAAACGGTTCTTACTGAAGCAGAAGTTTTCAACAAATGTTAGATTGGAGTTCAGAAAAGACATCCAAGACAAAAGGTCTGGGATTTTCGGCATTGACAATAAATAATTTGAGCTATTATAACAGACAAAAAGATATGTTAATATGACAAACAGGTGTTTGGATGGTTAGCACTTTTTCAGAAAGTCACTATGGTCCGGTTTAATCGAAAAATCTTAACAAATTAATAAATAAAAATGACTTCCTCTACAACAAAGTTCCTAAACATTTTAGAATTTCAAAAGAACCTCAGGCTCGATTAACTAAATTATAGGCAAATTTCCTTTTTCTGCTTGTGGCATCATAGCGTGGTCGAGCTTGTTTTTCCATGAGTGAGGAAAGACCTAATTCATTCCCCCCCATCTTCAAAAAAAAAAAAGAAAGAAAAAAGAAAGAAAAAAAGAAAAACTTTTTGAAATAAGTTTTAATAAGTTAGTTTAATATTTTTGCATGAGATTTGGGCCCAGTATACAACATTTAATTAAAGTTGGTTTGGTGCAAACTCGGCCCCAGTCCCCTTTTTTGACGTCATCAAAAAACCTTGGTATATCATTTTTTGGAAATTGTTGGAAAATATTGTATAACTTTCTTTGTTTTTATTTATCAATTAGCTTTAATGATTAGATTTGTTAAAATATTTATTAGTTTTTACCCCCCCTCCCCTATACATTTAACGTACACAAAAAGCCCATGCTGAATAGGGTTACAAATATTTAGTTTTGAGATTTTACTGATACTTTAGAGTGTCATAGCCGAAATTCTTGTACTGCAGTTGAATTCTTTTCTGGCTACTTACAATTAAAGAGCCAATATCCGATGTAATGCATTGCGACAAATATCACTTTAGCGAAATAGATTTTAACGCTCCGTAAAAATCAAAATGAACATTAGCGCCAAAGTGTGGCGTTCGCAATGCATTACATCAGATATTGGCTCTTTAAGATGTTAAAAAGTAGATTTGTTTGAACAGGCAGATATATTGAACAAATTGTTTGCAGAGAAGTCTTCAGCGAATATATTAGTATATGTAAACTAAATTCTGAACAAAACGTTTCAAAAGAATGTTTTCCGATTGTCTAAATAGAATCGAACAGCTTTTTTATCAGTAAATGTACAGTGGACACTCCCCATCTGGAACTTTCAAAGGGCTGGGAGCTTCGTACTAGATGTAAAAAGTTAATGATTGAGCATGCATTGATTACAAACAAATAATTCTGAAAAATATAAAACATAAAATTTTTTTTCTATTCTAGTCTCATATTGATTGCAAAACCAAAATACCAAAAAATGTATATCAGGGTGGGGTAAGGATTCATTTTACCAATAAATATCCCCTCAAAAACTGGCCTTATCTTTAAAACCTAATATCAATTTTTTTTTAAAGATTTTAAACTAAAATTTTAAAATCGTGCATGGTTCACGCTTGGGTTTTACAAATTTAACCACAGATAAAACCTTGATGGTTAAACCGCAGTGTGAACCAAGCTTAAGAGAGTTGTATTTGTACCCAAAATAATGGCTACAGTTAATTCTTAAGTAGCTCATGCCAAAGAATTTTCTTTTTTTCTCTTAATTGTTTTTTCGATATTTTCTTATTCTTTGTAGTAATAAATGTCATACTCTAAACTATAAATTTTCCAAAAAAAAATTGTTTCAAACTTTTGATTTGTTGATTTCCCTAATAACTATCTCAAATAGCCTCAAAATCATTCTACAAGGACTTCGGATAGCTTTTACCCAAGTTAAATCTTGAGTTTGATCTTGAGCATACTTTTCGGATAATATTTTTTTTTTGCCAGATCTTGTTCTGTAATTTTAAGTCCAAAACGTCTTGATTTGCTGTCATGGTTATAGTTGATAACTAATATCAAGATTTATAATTAATATAACTAATAACTTATGAAGAGCAATCTAGTGTAGTTTCTGTTTCTCTTACAAGCTAATTTCTATATTCCCGGAGTGTTTTGATTAGTTTACGAAGAAGGAAAAAATAGCTGAAAAAAAAAAAAAAAAACAAAAAACACAAATACAAATAAGTTATTAGTTTGTTTCAAAGCCTGCTATCACAAGTCATGTTTACCAAAACATATTAACGAAATTCAAATGTTAGTTAGCATTTGGTTTTAGGAGTTTCCGTCTCTTCAAATCTTTTCTTTTAGGGTGCTAACCTAACGACGTTTTTTAGTTGATTCTATTTTGGATATATTAGTGTCGAAAAAATTCTTTTAGACCCTTCTTATGAAATAGTTTTATACTACAAAACTCTTTTGGTTAAAAATCTATTGTGTTCTTATAAAGAGAAAAATGCATGCATTTTTATCATACAACATTTTTGGGTATCATCAGATATTTCGAAACAAAATTTCTAGAGAATGATTTAAGAAGGTTTAATGACAAACATGATAATATTGATAAATTGATAAATTCCTTATCAATAGTAAAATACCTAAAAAACGTCCTAATGAAAGAAAATTTTACATCTCAGGACACAAAAAGGAGGGAAGCCCTGACAAATATGTTGATGAATAAATTAAAGTAGAAAGGACCAGTGAAATAATATTCAAAAATACACTAATGCTTCAAGTAGAACTTCAAGTTATTCCATTACACGTATGTTGTTTTGACAAAAACAATTGCGAAAAGTGAAACAAGGGATGTTAATGAAAAAACAATAGAATACTTAGAAATACTTAATACTACCCCCTGAATTTTACTATCATATAGCCCCTACTCAAAACTTTAATTAAACAGTCAGAATATGGTCCCACCTTATTTTATCAGGCCAATATTATTATTTGATAATGTCATCAATCTGTGTCTACAAACTTGCCGCTTAAATACAACGCAAAACAGCACAAAACTCAGACGAAATTTCGTCGCTACCATCTGAATTTTTCTAGCGAGAAATATTGGTAAAAGAACAGCATGCGAGATAGAATAGTTGCACTGCTTTTCTTAGCGGGTGTTTTAATTGCTTCTCAGGCTAATGATTGTGGATATCACAAGCGCTTCAATGGCAATCCTACTGATGCACAAAAACAATTTTTCAACTGCTTTGGAAAAGATATTGAGAATGGCAAGTCAGATTTAGTTGTTTTGATTGATTGCTCAGGGAGTATGTCAAGTACTGGACATTTTAATGGTTCAACAGCATCTGGGTATGAGATAGCAAAAATGTTTGTCAAATCACTCTTACAGAATGTAAGGATATCTTACAAGGCTACTCGGATTGCTGTTGGAACTTTTGATGATGAACATAAGATTAATTTTGATTACATCAACTATGGATCTTATGAAACAAACAAATGTAAGTTCAAAAACGACTTTAGAAGTTTATACAACGGTGGAGGCCGGACAAACTTAAGAGGTGCTTTAAGCGACTCTATCAACGTATTCAAACAATATCGAAGAAATAACGACTACAGAAGTAATTCAAACAAAGTCGTTCTTCTTTTGAGTGATGGTTATGGAAATGAATGCGATGACAACTATAATTGTCGCGATGCATCGCCAGAAGCAACTATTTTGAAACACAACAATGTAAAACTGTTTACAGTTAGCGTTACTGATGACTCAGATATCGATGGTATGAGAAGGATAGCGAGCAATGAAAACATGGCTTTACATTCTGAATCTTTCAGCAACATGATGCTTCTCTCTCAGCAGATACGAGGAGGTAAGTACCTTCTTTATATTGGTAAACATCGGATACTAACATCGATCTGGATGTTCTGTTTTAAAAAATTTCTAAGAAAAACACTTTTTTATATTATCAGCACACTAGTTTCAAAACTTTGAGTTAGCTCCAGCCAAAACGTCCCTGTTTTTTTTATCTGAAGAAGGAAAAATTTCGAAAGAAACTTGTAACTGGAATGGGCTCTTTCAAGATTTTTAAATTTTACTCAGATAAATTTTAGATTGATTGATAACTCGCAAAAAACGAATATCATAGTTCCGCATTGAATCATTTTTGAAAAAAGTAATGATAATAGTACCATAAGTACTATCCAGAATATCATCAGTTCTCTTAGCTAGCCATATATAGGACGTGGCATATATCTTCACAACAACAACATCCATATATTAACTCTTAAATTTTTGTGTGTCCGCTGATTTAGATCCATATGAACTAGACGTTGAAACAGAAAATGTTGATTTAAGCATATGTGGAGCTTGTGCTTCAAATGCTGTTTGTGGTTGCAATCTAATATCAGGGGACTACAAATGTTCTTGCAAAGAAGGATACTACTTCGCAAGGACTGATGCCAAATGCAGAGGTATGCTTTACGAATTGTGAAAACATTTAACACTTGTGAAGCTTTAAAATTGCCCTCAAATTGTATGAAAAACAACTCAATTATCTCAGTAACCAGCCTCACAGAAATTCGTTTGGTCTTGTTGGAACGAAAATTTAATTTTGGACATAGCTACTCTAAAAAGAACATCTGCGAGCTTTCTTTGGGTGACGAGGGCTACATCACATGCAGCCAAAACATTCAGGCTATAGTTAGGATTTGTCGTAAAGCTTAAGGTTAATCGTCAGTTTTTTTAAAAGAAGTATGATAAAATATGAAAAACAGATAGTGCTTTGATGAATAATGATAATAAGACGTTACTGGGTGCGAAAAATTGTTTGTATTTGAGGTACTTGGTGTTTAGCCAGCAATAAAACTTTACAGGTTAAACAAACAAACCGTTTTTACACAAAAGAAAATATTTACTCAAGCACTATAAAGCGAGATACAGCTTTTTTTGATTGCCACTATAGTTATTAGCGGGGACATGAAATAAGTTACACATTGGTGTATTGTATTCTATTTTTTTTTTTATATATTTTTTAATGGATGTACCTAATTTGGTGACTATCGACAATGACGAAGAAAACAGTCTGAACTAGACCGCAAAAACTTTACTAACTATATTAGCTTAATTTTTCGTGTGTCTAAACAGGTTTCGTGTATTTTGCTCCTATTTGTTGAATGCGCCAAATTTTGAATCTTGTTAAGATATAATTTATTATAAGTTATTACATGTTAAATATATATTAGCTATTATAAGCAGTGCCATTGGTTTCTTTTTGCTTATAGAATGTGAGTTCAATACTTATGCTGATAGGAGAGGAAGCATTGGTGGCTGTAAACAATGTCCAGCAAACTCTGAAACAAGATACACAGGGGCAAAGTCTATAAATGATTGTATATGCAAAACTGGTTATGAAGTTGACCGCTCTTCAAAAGAAAAAAGATGCATTTGTAAGTATCAAATAGTACAACACGTATTGGCCATGTTTTTGTGACTATCGTCTTCGTTGGCATCATTATAATCATTGCAATTGACGTTTTAATTTTTTTTTCTTCGCCATTGTTGTTGCTTTTGTCATTATCTTTGTCATTGCCATTGTTTTCTCACTGCCATGACCACTGTTGTTGTTATTGCCTTTTTCATTATGATTGTTTTTTTCAAGGCCAATGAGCAAAAAGCAGCATACAATAAATTGTCGGATAACTGACGAATAATTACAACGACTTTATTTCAACAGTTACCCACTTTTTATTTTAAAAAGAATTTTTTTATGAATAGAGAAGCACCAAAGGATTTAGGTGAACCTGCGAATAGTGAACACTTCCAAATAATGGATAGAACTTTGAAGATGGGAAATTTTTACTATAAAAACCTCATTAAAAACATCTAAATGGCGGGCAGCAATAGTAACAGTAATAGTAATAGTAATAGACTCTACTCATTAGTGGACGGAAGCACCAGGTACCATTTGAACTTCGCCGGTGAATTTTATCTCTAAATAGCGAACAGATACACCCCTGATTAAGTGGCCCGGTGAGGCCCTGGACGGTGGCTAGCCCGGTATATATTGGGGCCCAATTTGGGCAGCCCTGTAGTTTTTTTTGAGAAAATGCCCTGCCCGGTTAAAAATTGGATATTTCAGGCAGCCCGGCAAAAATGAGCCTAAAAATTAGCTGGGTTCACTGAAAAATATTCCAAATTTTACCAGGCCGGGCTATGTTAAGGTGTTGGCCCGGTGGAAAAATTCCCAGTTTTCGACAGCCCGGTCAACGTTCTTAAAAAGTTGCCAGCCCGGTGAGTTTTGGACACCTCACTGGGCCACTTAGACAGGGGTGTACAGATAGAACTTCAATGGAAAGAAATTAAAACAAATATTAATGGGAAATTTCTTAACAGTTTATTAAAGTTATTTTAATCATTTTAATACTTTTTCCTCCGTATTTCGAATAACTTTTACTTTCGCTTTCTTTAGCAATTCAATGGCTTTTTCTTTTCCAACAAAATTATATTCTGTTCTATATTATAAAGCGCCCAAATCCGAAGAGTGGGCGCTTCTGTTAACACTCATAGGTGTCTACTGCTCGGAGTTTTCATAGTCCTTTCAAACGCTTTCTTCCACTTATCAATCATACGATGAACAACTAAAAAAATTGCAAATAATAGGGCAACTTAAGCAATTGATAAAACAACCTAAGAAATAATGAAGGATGAACAAAGAAAAACAGTATTCTAAACCTGTTCCTATTTAAACACTGTTCTATTTTGTACTATAGTAAAGGGATGCAATGATGCTCCATACATACCAAACACGATACAAGACAATCCAAATCAATGCCATAAAGCTAAGTATGGCGAGAGATGCTACTACAGATGTAAAGATGACTATCGATTAGTATCAAGAGTTTCCTACTTACAATGTGGAGATAATAGCGAATGGAACAAACGAAATGGATTACCCTTCTGTGAACGTAAATTCTTTTTTTCAGCAGTTTTTAAATAAATTGGATTTTGATCATCAATTTGTGAAGGTGTCTCAATAAATGCAATAAGATTTTATTGAGTCCATATTTATCGACATCGGGTGCCTTATATTTGAGAAAAAGACAGACACTTCGAAAGCAATTTTTTTTATATAGAGAGGTAAATAAACTTGTCAATAGCTACAATCGATTTAATATTCTCTCTCTAACGATCATAATTTCCCCCTTGCCATCCAAATCTGAAACATAAAAAACATGGTTAATAGTGCATCGAGTTATTTTTCTTAAATTCGTTTTTACATAGTCATCACATGCAAAGAGAATTGGTCGAGCTCTGTCAATTTCAATCGGTTAGAAGTTCATTGTGATACTAAGGCAATTGGTAATGATGACGATTACTACAGAGTGAATACAAAATGCAAGTTTACATGCAAATCTGGTTACTTTCAATCTCACCATGGTCAAACTGAAATCACATGTCTGAATAATAGAAATTGGAATGGACATCCTATCAAGTGTGAAGGTAAGGTGGTTATCAGCAATTAACCAAAAAACCGTTGGAATTTTAAGAAACTGTGTGTTAGGATGTTTCAATTTGCCATGAAAATTAATCGACAGTGTCGTACCTGAAGACGTGGAGGGGGGAACGAGGTGTAAATACTATAACTATTTAAATATTTGCCGAGATCCGGCTCAGAAAACAGCAGAAATAATTGCTTCGAAGACACAAACCCTTAAAATTTTCTTTTTTGCCCAACCATTGAGGCCGAAAGATCTTTGCACACAAGTTTGGAAAATCTTCAACTAAAGATAATTCATTCTCTTCAAGTAAAGCATCTAAGGTACGGCCCACATTGAGTTGTACTTTGATCGAATCTGTTATAAAAATCTGAAGCAAAATGTTTTGACAATAATTTCTAATTTTAGAATAAAGCAAAGTTTTGGTATAGCAACGAGACTTCGTCAATAAGATAGCTAAAATATGCCGGCAATGAGTTTATTTTTATTGCATGAGTTGTTAAAGTTAAGCATATATTGATTTTGAATAATTTTATGGAGAGAAGAAAGAAAGAAATACTACTCAATTATTTTTTCAGTTGCCAAGTGTCCAAGGATAACAACTAACGACAAAAGATTACGAGTTGAAAGTTCCAGTCCGGATTGTCTCAACAAGGAGTTAAATATTGGCGATTCATGCACCTTTGAATGTCCCCAAGGCTACGAAGTAACTGGAGGTTCTAAATCAATATGCTTGTCATCTGGTCAGTCTGCACTAGGAAACTGGAACCGATATGATGCACCGAGTTGCATGGGTAGGAAGTTTCGTCCTTCCACTTAGTGGAAGTTTAAACAGAGACTAGTCGTTAATACATTACTTGAATGAAGTTTTTTCTTTAATCTTCAAGTGAGATGTGAAAGGGAAAAATTTGTAAGATTTGTAAGATCTTCCAATTCTCGATTGTCTGAGTAATTCCAGAGAATAACAGAACCAGCTTTTTAACATCCAAAATTAATTATACTTTCGTAACAGTGTTATAACTCGCCTTATTTGCTCCATCTTACCCTAAACGTTTTACCCATATTAAATAATATAGTTGTCTTGTGTAATGTCACTATGTGTTTTAATGAAAATTAGTAACGATTCTTCTTTATGGACAGATATCGAGCCTCCAAGGTTCGGAAATATCGACTGTTCAAATCCAATTTTGATTGAGGAGGAAACAATACAAGGGAAGGATTATGCAGAAGTTACTTTTGGCGTAGATAATGTTCGTGATAATAGTGACGAAGATGTTAAAGAAGTGTGCTATGATGAAAATCATCACTTTTGTCATTTCAAACCAGGGGGTAGAAACAAAATTCATTATAAAGTAGGAGGGAATACAGTTGTGAAATTTGAAGCCACTGATAGTAGCGGAAATACAAACCTTTGTCATTTTATTGTCCAAGTCAGAGGTATAAAATATTTTTTCATATTACTGTTTCCAAGAACTGAATTCCTATCTTTCTTCTTTTTTGATTAAAACTTCATGCTGCATACTTATTAACACTGTTAATAGGAGATTTTGGAGAATTGCATAAAAGATAATAAGACAATAACTTTTCAGTGAATCACGCTCCTCACAAATAGGTTGCTATGGTTTTACTATTGAAGATCAATTTCAGAAATTATTTTTCTGAAATTTAATAAAAAGTCAAAAATATTGAGTGTTAAGTTTTTGATTTGTATTTTCCGTTTTTGGGTAGTAATATTTCTTTTTTATGTGATTTTGCAAAAACTGTCAAAAAAAAAAAATAAATAAATAAATAAATT
>JANSTP010112119.1:0-13019 GCA_025330745.1 Cladonema radiatum | reverse complement strand
TCTCGGAATATTTTTTGATTAAAACCCCATTAAAGTATTTATTCAAATATTTTTCAAACCTCGCTTCATATTTGCAGCTGTCAAGTCTGGTTATATATGCCCAGGATATTGCAATACTTTGTAAAAAAATGAGTATTCTTCTGCAGTTTGTAAATATTTGCATACTGTACTAACAGACAATTGTTTCCACGTTTTTCCGAATTGTTTCACAGCCTATATGATTAAATATTTTTCGCCTTTTCTGTTATTAAAAAACCATACAAGTTTCTTACCATCAGTGCAAAAAATGTTGCATAATTTTTTTTCTCAATGAACTATTGGAACAGACACACTGTACAAATTTGCTCATAGCTATATTCCAACTTTTCATTATTTATTTAAGACTTTTCAATCTTAAATGTAAAATTAGCTTCGATTGGTCAATTGTTATAACTAGTTTGTCAAATTTAATTTTTCTATCAGTTGTTGGACCATGAATCTGCAAAAATACAATGAAGAGGCGGCATGTACT
Organism: Cladonema radiatum; assembly: GCA_025330745.1. NCBI lineage: Eukaryota > Metazoa > Cnidaria > Hydrozoa > Anthoathecata > Cladonematidae > Cladonema > Cladonema radiatum. The sequence continues at coordinate 12,508 of JANSTP010112119.1, read as the reverse complement.
TTTTGCGTTCCTTAATAGTCTGCTTAAGTCGAGGTATATCAACTTGTTTAGTTTAATTTCAGGTAACTTCCACACCCTCATTGAGTTGGTGGTAATCACATTAATTAGCTGGTACTTCAAACAATTTGAAGACGTTATCACTGAAGTGATAAGCTTTGATTCTAACAGTCAATATAAGGTCGAATTTTGCAGCTTTACCCTATCTTTTAGCTCTCCGAGATAAAGTAATAAAGTTATAGCAAGCTGACGCTATAAGTTTTTATAAAACCATTTGTCCTGCTACACGGATATATTGTCACGCTGTCTCAATGATCCTGTGAGGACGCTTGGGCGCACCAGGTAAGCCAAATTGCTGACTGGTTAACCGGGAAACGCCTCAATTTTCAAAAAAAGCACTAAGGAAGGAAAAATACCTTTTTCATCAAATTTGATTCTATTTCATAACATTAGCATGTTTAGAAATTCTTTTTTTTTATTTCAAATTTCAATTTATGTATACATAAAATCTTTCTTTTCTGACTATTTTATGAAGAGCATCTAATTCATTACAAATAATTTGTAAAATATTTTCACTTATTTTAAATCTCACAACGAAAAGAAAACATTTTTGAAAAGGGGTAAGGTCTGGGTGTACACATTCTTCAAGACTTTCAAGCGTGTGTTACAACCTTATCAATAAGTACAGAGACTATGTGAATATCAGTTACAGTTAACTGCGTATACAACCATTCACAGAATATGAGGTTATATGGTTTACAGTTTTGCTTAATACACAGATTTGCAGAACGCGAGTCGTATGAATATCAGGTTTAATGAATACAAAGTTTAGTGAATACAAAGGCCTCCTGGGTTGGTAATGTGTGTGCTTTCGATTTATGCTATTTTGTGGCATTTTCATGTATCTACTTCTTGGTGCTCAAGTTTGCTAGTCCAATTTTAATGCGATCTTCTTTCGGTTTTCCCTTTGACTACACTTTTTTTTTTCTTATAAGAAACCAGTTTATAAGAAACCTAGAACTGGACAAGCCAAAAATTTAGAAACTTTTGGAACTAGAGAAGTGTAGCAAATTTTTGTTAAGAAACTTCCTTGCAGAGTTTTCTTTGTTGAATTACTTTGAAAGCGCTAATTTGAGGTACATAAGGCACTATTTACGTCATGCTTAAAGCATTTTTCGTTTACATAGTTTTAAATCGTAGAAATGTTGTAGTGAAAACAATCAGTAAACAACCAACTAGTTTTTTCTTCTTCGTTTTAACAATTTTTATTCGTTAAAACCTAAGAAACTTTTGGAACTAGGTCTGGTGCTTGGTTTCTTATATAAAAAAAAAAAAAAAACGTGTAAAGTGCAAGTTGGTGAGACTCTATGTTACTTATTAGTTTCTTATATATGTTTATGTATCATTTTATATGTAATTTAAACTTGTCTAACATGAAGGCATGCCTCCTGAACACAATCGTTTAAAATATCCATATTAATGTAAAATTTAAGCGCTTATTGTCGTTTTAGCTGAAGTTTTTTGTTAAAAACACACTGAAAGTACTAAATCAATAAAGTTAATAAACCAGTACCGTAATGTTTCAAATAGACGCCCGGAGCGTGCATTAAATTTTTTAATCTTTTGAGGAGGCGTTTACTGGAGAGCTGACAAATAGAAACTAGAAGCTGCTTTGCAGGCGAATTTTTACGAATAACTTCTTGATGAAGCTTTATTATATCTAATGAAAACCTCACCATGCCATATTAAGTTCATATTAGAATGATAACAAAATTGACAAACTGCCAGGACCTCTTAATATTAAGCCAACAAATTCAAATAAATTGAAATTTGGCATGAAAAAAATACGGTAGCTAAATAAATTAATATAGTTTTTACATAACGACATGTCTCCGTGGCGCAATCGGTTAGCGCGTTCGGCTGTTAACCGAAAGGTTGGTGGTTCAAGCCCACCCGGGGACGGTTCTTTTTTTCAGTAAGATTTATTAACACTTTTAAAAGTTTTGTTTATGACCACGATTGGCAGCTAAGTCATGGTAGGGTCAACTTTTGAAACCTCTCATTTACTTTATGCTTTTAGTTTTAAGCTTGAATCAAAGAAGACATATTCAATCGACTACATATTTACGATAGGATCTAAGTCTGTAATGACGTTTATACGGGACCGCCTTAGAAATCAGGCTTCGGCACCTGAATATCTACTGATCAATATAATCGAACATTATCGATTCAAGTTGAATACAATTGAACCAAATCTAATAATTTCTAGGTAGGGTGTTCGATTGCCATTCGATTATCGAATTCAATCAAAAGTCAATCATTCGATTGTGATCGATTCGATTCAATTGGCCTCGAAGATCGAATCGTTCGATTGATTACGCCAGGATAAAAAGACGACAAAAGGTTAGATAGCACAAATGCAATTTTTTTCCACCACTAAATTTCCTGAAGGACGCGAGTCATCCATCCGTGTTCCTTTTCGGGAAGATCATCGCAATGGGAAGATTAACCAAAATTAGCCAAGATTTTAACCAAGATTAGCCTTTCGACAAATGGTACGGAATCGTGGGACCAAATAGCTCTCCTCTAAATTTTCTCTACTTTTTGAATTTACAGTAGCTGTACGCAGTGTCGCACAATGCTAAAGCGTCAAATAGGCCTGAAAAAGCAATGATCCATATTTCCTCCCTAGATATGAAGAATTGCATTTTTCTTTGAAGCTCTAAAGCCGCCTTATTGCAAAGTTCTGGACGTTTGTTACCAAAACAAAACATTCGAATCCTAAAGAAGTAAGCAAAAGGTGATCCGCATGTAACTCCACAATGTAAGGCATTGAAAATACCAATAACTGTGCGCCAACCTACAATTGAAACATTCATGTCACAGCAATGAAGTCTGATAAGGCAACACAAATTCAACTGCACATCATGAAAAAATTAATTCGAAACGTCTGTATGCAGCATTGCATCCCTTGAAATTCAAGGAGCAAATTGATCAGGGGTAAAAAGGCATCTAAACCATAACCCTCCAATAAAGTGCAAGAATAAAAGTAAAAACAAATACAGTTGCAAAACAAAATATTGAAATAAAAGAAATATACAGAGAATGAGCAAACTTGGTTTGTGTATTTCATATGGGGTGGAGCTGGGCAGGGAAAATGTAAAAATCTCAAAATAAAAATGAAAACGTAACAAACGGTTTTACAAAGGGCTATCATCTTAATCTGTTAAATATCGAATCGTATTCAAAGGAGTCAAATAAAATTTTACTGATAATGAAGAAAAAAAAAAGCAAAAAATGAGTTACTTAATCAAATTTGAAGTCCTCAAAATCTGGAAAGCGTCTCAGTAGAACATTCTTGTGTGATACTTCAAAATCTTCATTGCTGTGCTTCATGTAGATCTTCCCTTTGTAGTCCCACACCTTGTCAATAAGCTGCTTCCTTTTAAGAATGCGGCAATTGTATGCTATTTCCTGTTTGTAGAACGAGCGAGATTGGCGGATGAACAATTTAGGGGAGTCTAACCCTATACTCGACAAGTCACTCTTAGAAATACGTTTCTTTACGTTTAGAAATGACATCTCATCTTTTCTGTTAACAAATCGGAAGATGGTTTTCTTTTTGTTTTTTAACCTATGGCACGCTTCCATTGAACTTATACCAACATCTATTTTTAACAAAGAAGCTAATTCGCATACTTTCTCTTCAACATTCTCACATTTTATGGGAAAACCATCAATTTCGATGTTATTTCGACATATGTATTGCGCCTGATCATTCAGTTTGATCTGGGTCTTCTCAAGATCTTCCTCTAGAACGGTAACTTTATAGATTTCAGAGTGCGGTTCTCTTACTGAAGGGTAGCGATAATTTCGCTTTTTAGTTCTACTAGAGAGTTACTGGTATGAATCTTAAGAAGATCAATAGCGTCAGACAACTTACGGTCAAAACTTTCTGTTATTTTGGCATTACATTAGATTTGAAATTTTCGAATTCATTTTTTGTTACCATGATATCAGCTCAATTCCCTGCCCAGTCAAGAGAGTCACTATAATATCATTTGATGATGATTAGAAAACCACAATGAATTAGCAACAAAGTTCAATACCCAAGAGGTAATTAAAAGTAAATATGTCAATAATGATTGAGCAACTGAGGCTTTGATAAAAAGTTGTTTTAAAAAACCAAAACAAAAATATTAAAGTTTGAATTGAAAAACTGGATTCATTCACAAACTACGATGTAAAAATCAAAACAAATTATACCACGATGATCCTCAATCGTTGACCTTTCGACTGAATATAAATTTTCCAACAGAAATACAAATTATGTAACGAGCAAAGATAATATATTTTCAATAAAAAAGAGCTCTATCAAACACGTCTGAACTCGTTAATGATTTATAACGACGCCGAAAAATAATTGGCGGGAACTTTGCAATATGGCAGCTCACAGATCTTCAAAATTTTTCCTTGTGGCGAGTTTAGCCTTCATATCTAGGCAAGGAATATAGATCATTGGTAAAAGCAATCCTGGCAAAGCACTATCTGTTATTTTAAAAAGAAAAAAAGTAAATAGCTAAAAAATTCATGAAACAATACTGTTTCTTAAGCGTTCTAAGCATTTTTATGATGAGAAATTATTTGTTATGGTACCTAGGCGTAAAATCTAGTCCAAACAGTTTGGTTACCTAGGGTAAAGTACTGGTCATGTTCTTGGTTTTATTATAAAAATTTTTAAACTTACCATATTTATGGCATAATAGACTGTTGTAGACTTGAGAATGGTATAGGACATATGTTTGCCAAGTTTATCAAAATTTTTTTAAATTCCCCTTACTGATAAAATCATTGGATAGTTGAGACAAAAAAATAGTTCGAAAGCTTAGAATCTTTCGAGGTATAAGCATACAAACTTCGGTTAATTGAGGGAAAGGAGGCGTCTTCTTATGGCATTTTTTAAAAATTGCCGTATATATTGAAAAGGGATTTTCTGTGCTAATTTATTCAGTCAAATCGCCTTGAATCGGTAGAATTTTCTTTTTCATTTTTTTAGTCTTTTTTCTTCCCATACCGATTATTACAGTGGGACCTCTACCAACGGTCACCTCCTTACAGCGATCACCTCCATAACAACGGCCAGTAGCAGAAGCCCCTGCTATGGTCAATGTCTTATAAAAACACCTCCTCACAACGATCACCTCTAATAAAACGACCAAATGGTGAAGTCCCACTGAGTGATCGCTAATAGTTTCTAATATGGCAAACTTTATGTTGGAAAGATCTGCTTTCACTGAGAATATTTAAAGGGCTTCATGCTTAAAACGCATATTTTTATTGCTTTATGATTGATTTTCCCATAAAAAGGTTTACCAAATAAAAATATAGCTTGTTTGCAATTAAAGCGTACGACAGATATCAACCGTTTAATAATATAAACAGTAATACAGTAATAATATAAACCGCAAAAATAATATAAAAGGTATAATAATACACCGTTCCCGCAATGACGTCACTTTCATATTTTCGAATGCTTGTTATTCTCCGCCTTGGTATCATGTGAAAACGTTACATTTTATTGAATAGAAAATCGATTTCAAAACAAGAAAACGAGGCATCGAACAAAAGACATTCGAAAAATCAAAGAGACGTCATTGCAGGAAAGGTCTATAGAGAGTGCAGTTGGTTAGCAAAACATGTAACATCTTTTGGAATAGCCACTGTTAAGCCTCTTTTTTATGGCAAATGCAAATCGTCTTGGAAACGAAATTTCACTGGAAGGGGGACAAATTATTGATGGTGGCTGGAGTTTTTTAAGCATTTTTTCACTATTTTTCGGTAAAATTGTTTGATATTCCTTTCCTGTTGACTAAAAATATTGGGGGCTTGAATTTTCCTAGAAAGGAAATAGAGAATATCCTGTTGAATTACAACAATCATCTTCGTGTTCTAGTGATTAAAAAGAAAACTTTAAGCAAAATAGTAAGTTTTCTTCAATGGATATTTGGTGAGTGGGAACAGTTTTTAGAAATTTCCTTCCCCATGGCTTTACCTAAATCTGCTATCTGGCAAATTTACGAAAAACTTGAATCTTGATAGCTCCACTTTTTTTAGATTCTAAATGATGCAGCAAAACTTGAAAGGCCAGAAAGTACTCTGACGTACTGATTTTTCTAACCAGTAAAAGAGTCAAGATCAAGGAAAATAGCTGAAACAAATTCTGAAACGAATTACTTTTGATTGAATGTTTGTTATGTGTGATTAAGTGTGACGTTTGTCTTTAACTAATATTCGGTGAACTAACCGACCAAGCTTGTAAATTAATGGGCAGAAATAGACTTTAGGCATTGCTAACTGGAAGGAAAAGAGTAATTGGCAGATATAAATGAAACAATTTGTCGAGACAGTACTTATTAAAAAGAAAGCATTCGTTAATACCTTTTAACACCTATATTCGATAATTCGTCACCTGTTCAGACTCTCAACAGATCAGAAGTATCCAATAAGCAAGTTTCACCAGAATTACAAATACAAGATTGCCAAAGCAATTTTTAGCTGGATCCAAGAATCACAATTCCAAATGTAGCTATATGTCTTTTATTGCAACTTTCTGTTCATTGATGACATCAATTATTTGGTCAGAAATCTCGCTAAAATAACCAAGTGAAGCTTTTGAATTTCAAAAAATTTTCACCTCGTCAATCATAAAGGGAAGCTCTCTTCAAGTCCCTCTTATTATCACACCTCGCCTCATTGGCATGATTTTCAATTAATCAATCAATCAATCAATCAATCAGCCAATAAATTGATAAACCAATCAATCAATCACCTTGTAAACATACCCTTCATCAATGTTCATAAGCCAATAAAGTGAATAGAATTGCTTTTTAAACAGAAGATAGAGAGGTTTACTGGAGAAGACGCAAGAAGACTTAAACCTTGTAACTTGAGCCAAGGCCAAAAAAAAGAAAATAAATAGAAAATAAAAAGGATAATAAATAAGAAAAAAATTAAAATAAAATTTTCCGATTATATTGTATATTCTTTGACCAGTCTGTGGAGATTTGAAATTCTTTTGTCAGCCAGTTTCTAGCAGGGTTAAATTATTCACATTTTTAAAAAGTTGAGTACATTCCTGTAATGAGTTTGAACTTATTGATGAAGTATAGGTTGCAATTCCAATACTTTTCAAATGGCAGCTTCACTTAGAACTTTGTCACTCTTTCGAAGCAGTGTGAATGCCACAGAGTGATTTAAAGACTCGTTTTTCCTACTAACCTAAAACTAAGACACACCCCTCTTACACCTCTACTGATGTCACCGACAGTTCATAAATTGCAAAAATAGTCTCTTTACATTTTTGTGGTTTAAGGCAATATAAAACGCATTAGTATTTTGGTCATTTTCTTTAATTTAATCGATTTGAAGGTGGAGAAAAACCATTTAAAACCTCAAATAAGTTTTCTGTTAAGGCAATCTCAAATGATACTATTAGTTGACTTTATTCACTTCTAATTAGTTACATTAGATTAGCTGTTTTCACGCTGAGACTACTTTACCAATTAGGCTACTTTAAGTAACAAGTGTTTCATAAAGTAGACAGCGTGAAATCTGTCAAGACTACTTTAAAAACCAAATTAATAAAGCAGACGAATCGTCTCCTTACACTTGGAAAGAAACAAGTGTTTTTTGAAGTAGTCCACTACTTTATTAGCATACTGAATAAGATAAAATAGCAGAAAAAGCGAATGAAAATCCTATTTTGTCACTAAGTTTCTTTTTATAAACTACTATATCATTAGACATCAAAGTAGACTGTTCACTGTTGTCACGGTGGTTGGAACCTGTAAAAGAAGTTTTTATCATTTTCGAAGTGATCTCCAGATTTCACGCTCAGACTACTTGGAACGACTTTTAAAGTAGTCTTAGCTTGAAAAAAGGTATTTGGACTTTTTTAATTTGGTTTCGTTTGCTCAACTGTCAACAAGTTGTGTTTTCTTTAAACATTTCCAGTAGTTGTTTTTACTGGAAATGTGCCAAATCATAAAAAATGTTTAAAGGAATATTCCTGCCGAAAACAAAAAAAATGAATAAATAAATACGTAAGTGTATAGAATTCTATGTTTTGATTTAACCCAAGGCTTACTATTTACTAATTATAGTAAGCCTTGAGTTAACCCTATTCCAACTGGGAGGGGGGAGGTGCAAAATTCGCCCCGCCCCCCTGTTGTTTTTGTAGTATTACTCAGAAACTATAACAGCTTTCGCCATGAAACTTTGTGACTTTTAACAAAACTTATCTGGCTACATTTTCATTAAAAAATATTTTTAAGACCACGCCCACTTTCGCTATGGCCACGCCCTAATTGCGGCCCGGTAGGCCAAACTTAGGGGTCATTTTTGGGCAAAATCCAAATTTTGGGCCCAAAACGTTTGTGTCTCCTAATGATGAAAAAGTACTTTGTTTTAGTAGAAAAGTAAAGAAAACCGCATGTAAAAAGCTATTTTGGTTCAGTTTTTACGGCTTTCCAAAATTGAAAACCTAAAAATGCCGATTTTTGCCGACAAGTCGGCAAAAAATGATGACATCACCAGATTTTGATGACGTCATATGATAAATATGGTGCCAAAGTGTTCAGAATGAGTTGGTCTATTAGTGTACCAAGTTTCATTACTTTACAATAAGTGGTACCTGAGATCTCAAGGGGGGTGCGAAATCCCCCCCCCCAGTTCTGAGGAGCCCCAAAAAAGCCCAGTTCTAATAGGGTTAAGACTGATAGTTTCTCATAAAATGTCCTTACAAAGTTCTCACTAGAATCGAACTGCAAATGTATATTGCCATGGAAAGCAACGGTGGATATCATTGCTACTATACAAAGATCTGACTGAGGTAACATAATTTTATATAGAAAACAACCCATATTTAACCAAAAAAGTATAGAATGCCTAATGCATAATAAGTCGCTTCTAATTAAAGTAAAATACAAAGTGTTAGAGAGAAACAGAATTACAGAATTGGACAACATAAAAGATTTCCAATTTTTGCATACAGTTGGTTGAATAGTTAACCTTTTGACCTTTGGATTCTCTGAAAAAGACTTAAAAAAGGTTTGCTGGGAGAAGCATCAAGTCATCTGTCACCCCACAAATTAGTCAGGCCTGTCTTATTGAGCTGAGAAACAGGACACTTCGTATTTGTATAAAAAAAAATGCTTCCAAATAACTGGTTTTAAACTATATGTTTTTACGCAACTTGAGAGCAGACAATTTAGCAACAAAAAAACTTATGCTATATTTCAAATCGTTTTAGACGAAACAAAAAAAAAGTAAAAAAAAAAATGCGTGAAAAATCTAAAACCCTCATGCTATTCTAATACGTCAATGCGTAAGAAACATCGTTGAAAACGACAGAAACGTCATTCTACTACAAGTACTACTACGTCACTTTTATGTTTGCAGTTCCAAAATTACCGGCGAATCTTTCAGAGCGAAACTTAAGAAGTTTTATTGACTTTGAAAAGAGAAAAGATTACCAAAAGAACAATAAAACGAAATCTAAAGATTCCCTTGTTATGACTGGATCAATATGGAGAATGATCACATTTAAAATCAGTTCTTTTAGCAGAACCACGAATGATCACATTTATCATATTTAGCATTGATAAATTAAATCTTGTTTGCACGAAGTTGAGTGAGAGCAGCACTTTCACTTTTATCGATATTCAACTCATTATGATAACTATAGTTGGAAAGTGAACTGAGTGCTTTCAGATGAGTCTTGAATTCGTTTTTTCTTTCATTTTTGTATCAAGATGTTTGCAATCGCGATAAAGTACTTCAAATGGCTGTAGGCAGTCAGAATGGTTGATCTTATTAAGCAGTATAGCAAACTTGATGCCTTTATATAAAGGCATGTTCCTAAACCATGTTAGTAAACGAAGATCTTTGGTAAACGTTACACACGAAATGTAACTTATTAGATATATAAAGAAAGCCAATGTGACCATCATAAAAAAACACTGTTGAACACTTTAATGATATAGCTACGTAAACAAATTATTGGACAAAAAATTTGCGAATCAAAAGAATACACGATTTCTATTCGAGGAAGGAAAAACATCCAATGAACAATATTTATTAGGAATTCGTCAAGGCGATTGATTCCTTACAACTTAGAGGATTAATTAAATATAAAGCAGGACTGTAATTCATGGGGGGGGGGGGTTGGCAGAGCATATTTATTTGCTTATAAACACAAGTAACAGCTGGAAAAACGTTAAATAAATTATATAGAATAGTGTATGAACCACATACCACAATTTTAATGATAATTAAAAACATGTAAACATTAGCCGAAGTCACACTGAGGATTCTTTAATTTAAATCGATTATTTAAAATTTTAAACAATCAATTTAAATTAAATAAAGTAGCGTGACTTCGGTGGATCTTTACTTTTTGATTGTTTATTTTTAATATAAAGAATCGTTTTTAAAGCCTGGTTCAGACCTGGGGATTACAGCGATAAAAGCGATAGCGATTAGACTTTATCGCCTAATCGTCTAATGTGAACATAATAATTATTATCGCAATTATCTTAATCGCTCGGCGATAAAGGCGATAAAATATCAAAATTTTTTGATATTTATCGCCCGGCGATAACTAACCTTCTATTATCTAACAATACGTGGCTATTGTGATTTTAATTTTCTATTCAAAACTCAAGAAGTTGAGAAAAAAAAAATACGAGTCAGAAAGTAATTTTATTCATAAAAAATTAAGTACTTGCCAAGGACAACAAAACTAGGAATATTTTTCTATATGTTTTTTGTCAGATATTATCGCGCAATAAAATTCACTGCAAATTCGAAAATGCCCTTTCATTTCCGAGAATATAAACTCTGACCTAACAACAAAGTCATCACCAAGAAGACTGATATGTACTTTATTCTTGTGAATAAGATTGATATAAATTCGATAGTTCCCCTACATTTAATAGCTTCAAAACTCGTCAACTAGAAGATTCTTCCCTTATTTTTTATCATAATATGAAGATGTCCACATGTAAAAATAGCAGAAAAAAGCAACGAAAAAGATAGATGGGAACTTGGCGGTACACACTTGACGATAATTGCGATAGCGATAAACTGTAATTGCTATCGCCTTTATCGCTTTAATCGCCAGGTCTGAACCAGCCTTAAAGAATCCAAAAGACTCTTTAAATTTATTTAAATGAAGCTAATTAAAATTTAAAATAAATAATCCGTGTGCGTGACTAGTAGAATCATTTAAACTCATTAACAACTTATGTTCGTTAGAACTCAATAATCAATTAAATAATTCTAAGAACAAATATAAACACTGTGCTTATATTACATTTAATTTAATTGAAAATCGCATTAAACGGTCATTAAAACTTTGGTGAGACTTTACTGTGTGTTACATTTTCACTTCCTGATGGATTGCCATCTAAGAAGGCCTAATTCTTCACATCGTATTCACTTCATTCTCATTTTCCTTACTCTGGGAAATGTTAGCTTTATCCAATGGTTGAGTAATATCAAAAAACTGATTAGGCGTTTCTCAACCCTAAAAGTCCACCCGAAAACGTTATATGTCTGTTTGATAGAACATTGAACTTTGACAGTAAATTGAAAATTTCACAAAAAATTATTTATTAGCTCTTGAGATAACCACGTTTCTATCTAATACCATGCGAATAAAAAGAAGAGCAAATATAAAGGAGCAATTTCTAATATCTGTGATAAGACAGACAAGGAGAATGGTATAACTTGCAAGGTTTTTATAGGTTGAAACTTTCAAAAGGCGGAAAATTCTCCAGATTTTTGGGGGATTGCCAGTAATCATTCAGCCGAGGGGACACATTCTAAAGAAAGGGATAGAGTTAGATACATAGAGCTGTGAATATTTCAAGTTGTCGACTAATATTTTCCACCGGTATTATTAATAAGTATTGTCTTAAAATAGGCCTTGAGAATCACCCCCCTCCCTGTTTCACAAACCCAGTGTGGGTACCAATTCTCACCGGGTTAAATCAAATTTTGAAGCGGGATCACTAGGTACGGAAAATTGTTATTTTTATTCACGGGGTAATTTATTTCTATTTGAGAAATAATTAAAACCTATATTAATATAAACATATCCTCTCTTTTTTATATAAAAAGTTTTCATAGAAACTTTTATACTTCGAAAATACATTTTTGAAAGGATATACATTTTTCAAACTTTATTTTTCGATTTTCTTGAAATTTCAGACAAGAAAGTCCAAACCTATGAATTTTTTCACCGGGTTGTATTTCAAGCTCACAAGGAAGGTCAAAATTTAGAAAAGTTTGACTGGAGAGTTCACGTTGTTTGAAACAGTGGGGTGAGAATCGGTTCTGGAAAACTTTTATTAGAACTTTAAAAATTAAAAGAATCAAATGTTGAAAAACTGCTAAAAGCTAAATGCACTTCGCAATTATTCTTGAAAAAACCTACCTTGCTAGAAGC
>JANSTP010112008.1:0-13026 GCA_025330745.1 Cladonema radiatum | reverse complement strand
CACCCCCCCCCTCCCGATAAAAACTCTCGCTGCAATCTCTGTTGTTGCTCGTTTTCGATGTTTTCTGCAACTATATATAGCTCTAAATCTTTCTCTTTGTCATGATTTTCTTTGAAATGATTAGCTAACTCGTTGTTTTGAGTGTGGTTTTTGATGTCATAACGATGATTACTGAAACGTGTAGCTAAAGTTGTGCCAGTCTGCCCAACATATAACAATTCATGTTGTTTGCATTTAGCAACATAGACACATTCTGTCGTTTTACAAGTGATGCTATTTATTGTTTTCTTTTGCGTGTGTTTATGAGTGTGTTACATAACTGGTCTGGTGTTAGGCATTTCTTTTGATTAGTCTGCTTCCAATAGTTGCTCTTTTGCGGTAAGCTACTGTAGGGGTCTGTGTAACAATGTTTTTGAGGGTTGTGTTGTTTGATAAGATGTGGAAAGTGTTCTTTAGTATAGAAGGTAACTTGGAGAGTTTTGGGTGCCATGTGATAACAAAAGTTATTTGAGGATCGTTCATTATTTTTTTATAATTTTCTTTAAGCAGTTCGTTTTGATTAAAAGCTTGTACTGTTTCGTATGTTTCATTCAAGTGTCTTTCATTATAGGCGCGATTCAGAAAATTCTGAAGAAGCTTTGTGCTACATCGATCATACTCGTTAATACTGGAAAAGATTCTCCTTACTCGAATGATTTGACTTTTGGGTATATTTTTTATTACGTGATGAGGGTGACATGATTTTGGATTTCAGAATAAATGGGCGTTAGGAAACTAACGTAACTCGACAGTAAGGAAACTAACAGACTGTGTTGATATATTGCTCTCAAATTTTATGTTTGATTTCATTTTATTCTTCTCAGTGTATGTCTGTGCAAATTGAATAAACTGGTTTAGAGATTCGTTTGAATCTGTCCAGATAAAAATATGTCCTCAATGTATCGTAGCCATACTAACGGTCCTTTTTTGATAATTTTTATAAAATTCTTAAATAATTCTGGTTTCCAATACGTCCCTAAAGAGATTGGCGTAATTGGATGTCGTAGGTGTCCCCATGGCAATACCCTTTATTTGATTGTACATTTGATCACCAAAGTAAAAAATGTTGTTGTCAAGTAGTTTCAATTTGAGTTTTTGAATAAGTTTTGAACTAATGTCTTTGTTTTTTCTATTTTCAAGTTTTTGAAAGCAAAAGTTTGATCCCTCCTCATGGTCTGGGTCCCCCTCTTTAGTCCGACATCTCTTTAGTCCGACACTTTGATATTCCAAGAAAAGCATCTCTACATTCCGAAAGTCACCTCATCATGTTCTTAATTCCGACACAGCTATCGTCCGACATCTTGTTCTTCCAGCAGAGCGGACCTAATATATTACTTACCGTAAAAATTATTGGGAAAAATAAGTTTAACACTTAACAAGCAGGTAAAAATTTAGTTACCGAAGAAGAAAAACCAAATGCAGATGCCAACAATGAAGTAAGTGGACTTTGCCGTCTTTAAACAAGAGATACGTTTTTGACATTGGCTTATGATTTACTCTATCAAAATCTGGAAGTAAGTGCACCACTGGGTTAGTCATGATTTTAGTATCAAGATGTTTGGGTCAAAATGGATCACATTTTAAGACAAGAGAAGGCATAATACATACATCTAGCGAATAAATTGTGAAATAATACCGTTTGGTAGTTCACTAAGCTATGAATTTGGAAGTCAATGAAACTAACGAGTACTGACATTGAATTATGGTTGTCCTTACATTAATAACAATTATGAAGAAAAAGACAAACCCAAAAATTGGCTGCAGCCAAGTAGTATTACCAGGGACTTCAGATATTTAAAAGAGAACATCTTATAAATTCTAGCAGTGATAACACAATACTTTTTGCCAAAGTTGATGATATGTTATAAATGATAGTATGATCATGTGACTTATGTTTCCGGTTTCCTGAAGTACAAGTTGATTTAAGTGATATTGTCGTGGATTTGCTTTGTTTCGTTTTGATTGCCGATGAATGGAAATTGTTTGAAATTTGTTTTTCTTCAAAAGCATTTCCTTAATTTTTTGTTTCTTTGTTTTCGATATCAATGTAAAGTTGGTTTGAAATTCGTATTGATTGTTTATTTTTGTTCGATCGTTTAGAGATTTTCCAATGAGTCTCAATTTTATTAACCGTTTGCTCTTTTTCATGATTCGACTTATATTTTGGAAATAAAAATTAACTTCCCCGTCTGCAAGCATTCGACAAGGTGAATCCTCACTTTCGACTGATCATAAACATATTCATTTGGACTTTTTCTTTTTAGCAAGTCGACAGCTTAGGTGATAGAAAAGAGACCACAGTCTTTGTAACCATTTTGACGTGTACATTTTATCTGTTCGAAATAGGGTAGCGAATTGTCTGTTGAAAGCAGTTGTTTCAGTTGGGTAAGTATTGATTCTGTAGGTTTCATATTAAGGCTATCATAAATACGAATCTGTCCACAGATAGACCAAATGACAAGCCAATGATTGTGCTTATTGTATGTAATTTGTATTGTTTCCATGGGAGTGTATTTATAGCCGGTTGCGTAAATAAGGCTTGGCGGTTGGTAAACAATAGTCAGGTATTCGGGTATAAAAGGGACATCACATGATTTATATGGTCATTGAGCTCGGTTCACATTGCTCGTTAAGGAGCGTTAAGCCAGTGAGATAAGCTAACGTTATTAGAGAACGTTAAGATGTGAACGAAAATGTTGCCTTAACGCTTTATGTTAACACTTCTTAACGCTATTTTTTTTAACGCCAATATCAAAACGTTTTGATATCTTAACGTTGAACGTTAGGCAACATCAGAGAAGCCGATAAATATTTGTTTTTTTCTGTTTTTTTTTTTTTTTTTTTTTGTTTTTTTGAGGTTTTTGATATATCAAAGTAAAAGAACAGTAAGAAATATATTAATAAACTGTTGCCAGAAACAGTTCTGAAAAAGTTCGGCCGCTATTAGAAATTAGTACACGTATTGTCAGTTGCAAGATAACTTTGCTTGTTCTTTCTGTGCGAGACAAATGAGTGAAGAATATTTTAAAATTCGTTTAATCACAATGTCCCTTCCGAAGTTCTCTAACAAAATCTTCATAGGGTTTCTCTAGCAAAAAGATTTCGTTTAGAATATTGAGCAAAAATCTTCTTCAATTAAGTTAAGGGAAGAAAAAAATAAAATAGCCTTCAATTTTTGCCCAGTATGAACGCGACAGGGAATTGAGAACAGCTTTTAACGTTGACTGAGCGTTGCTTCTTATTTTTTGCTTAATGCTTCTTAACGAGCACTGTGAATCAAGCTTTAACAGTTTGCCATTTCTTATTTCATTTAAATTTATTGACTCACTGTTGGGTTTAGGGTTAGATTCTTTCTGTACAAATTCAATAGTGTTTTTGGTTGTGATAAATTTGTTGGGTTTTTTTCGCTTCCTTTTCTTCCAGTTTCTGTTTACATTTCCAATCATAAAAGTTCAATTTTTCAATTAGAAAGTCAAATCTTTCTTGGGAACAAATTTCTTTTAAATTGTTTGAGGCCGTATCGAGTTCTTCTTTAATAGGAACACTTTCAGATTGGAAGTGACGAATAGTTACAAATATTTTCTCTTGAATATTATCATTGTCAATACGTCTAATTTTGTCTCTAATAGTGTCTTCGCAAATGCAATACAAAAGTTCTTGTTGTAATTCAAATTGTTCGGATTAACAGCATGTTTTTGGCAATCACGAAAATATGAAAGACGACTATCAGCTCGATCGCGTTATATCGCGTTGTACTAACTTTGTAATGTCTTCTTTTTAAACAATTTTAATCAGTTGATAATGTGATAACATGTCACGAAATAATCTGAATAACTTGCGTTTTTACTCTACCAAAGAATAATTTAGTCTACATACACACAAACAAGAAAATAAATCTTCGCCAAATGCAAATATTTTTGGTTCGCGAAAATAAATCGTCGCGAAAATTCGTACACTTAAGGTAGCACTACTTTAGGTGAAGAAACTTTCGCGAACATAAACTTTTGCGAATTTTGCAACATTGAGCCTAAATCGCAAAAGTTTATGTTGGCCAAACCTCTGACGAAACTCATTGGTAAAAGTTTATGTGTGCAAAAAAAGCTTATTTTCTTTCAGTTTGTGAAAATTTATGGATATTTTATTCATATTAAGTTGATACGTTGTATTTATGACTTTACTGGTCTTAAAAGATGTTTTACCTAGTCCATGACTGACCAGTTTCAGTTTTCTTGTTAAAATGATAGTACCTTTTGAAATTTTCCGAGGAAAAGTTCTCATAATTTAGGAAAATCGATTCTTCCAAAGATCTTGAAAATTATTGATTCCCAAAAATTTATGTTTGCAAAAATTTTAACTAAGGCTCATTCGTGAAAGTTTACGTTCCCGAAATGCAAAAATTTGGCGAATTTTCCCATTGGCGAAAGTTTCTGTTCACAAAAGCTTCTTCACTTAAAGTAATACGTTCAACACTAATCAATTATTGTGAACTGTCGCTTTCTAGAGGTGTCATTTCAAAAATTGTTTTTATGTAACCTTATTTTAACGAGGTTTTCTTTAGACGTAGTTTATACGGCCGATTTTGTGTCGCGTCTAACTATAAGAATTTGAAAAATCATTTCAGTTCGACAAAAGTGTGGCTGTATAAACTTAATATTTTATTGAAGTTGACCTTAACATTTAAGTCTATCTGGTTTTGCCAAACTTTTTACGTAAGTTCGGCAAAAGTGCTGCACCTGTTTATACAGCCAATCTTTAGTCGGTTTGAAAAAAATTTTATAGTTTTTCACATACGCCTCATATGAGTCTTTTAATGAGTGTTAGAGTGGAGCTAAGGCGCTAAAAATTGCATGAGTAAATTAGCAACACAATTGACTGATCTAGCTATTTTCTAATTTTTATCTAGCAGTTTGTGGCTCCTGTACTTTGCGGAGGTATGGTGTGGTGTGGAGGTATACACCCTGCCTCAGTAGTCTGGTTAGACACTGTCCCATGGCTGGCCCAGTCAAAATCAAGCTTCAAATTTTGGAGCTCAGTGACTTTTTCAGAAATATTGACTGGCCCAGGTTCAAATTGGCAAAATATAGGCAGTCGTGGAAAATTGACTAAAAAAATTATCTTGGCCCGTTGTCGTTTTGAAAACATTTTTGTGGCAAGGCTATACAAAAATGGAAGCCAAGTGAAACTAATTGCAAGTTTTCAAAGCCAGGTCAAACAATCTTGAAGATATCTCAACCCGGTGAGTTTTGGTAACCTCACCGGGCAACAGAGGCAGGGGTGTAGGTATGGTGCTGAAGAAAATAAGTTGGCCACATATTTATTGGCAAACCCACCATAATGGACAAAAATATATGGAACTACAGCATAAATCGATTTCTTGTTTTAAATGTTTACTTTCTCTGCAGCATCCAATTTTTAGTGACAAAATTCATCAATGTAAATATTGGCTTCTCCTCTGAACAGCCACCCTAGTAAATAAAGTACTAAAATTTGAAATCCATATTAACAATATTTGTAGTAATTCAAATCAGAAAGTAGCTGCTTTAAATATGGATATGCAATTGTAAATGCTTTAGCCACTTCTTATTTTAATCATAATGGACCATAGTCAAAACATGAATCATCAGATAAACAGAAACCATGAAAGAGTACTGAGGTTAATGTTTGATGATCGGTAATCTAGCTTTGTCAAAGTATTACACAATATACATGTGAAATGCCAAGGATTTAAACTTTTTAGGAACTAAAAATATAGCAGAATTGACCTTTCGAAAATACGATATTCTAGCTTTTAGTAGTGATTATTGATGAGTGTCTGATATGGGAGACACAAATTGAAACTATTAAAAATAAAATATCTATTTTCAGGTGCGAAATACAAGGGGAAGGAGGACGCTTATTAATTTTTTTCCACCCCTTTGACCTTATCAAGACCTCCTTCCGCTTACTATTGTTGGCAAATCAGATGCCAAGTATCCTCGTGATTATTATATTTTTAAGACATTTTATGATTATTTTAATTTAAACTTTTGAGGATGGGAAAATTCGCAAAATTTTTGCATTTTGTGAAGATATATTTTCCAGAATGTGCCATTTATAAAATTTTCTCAAACATAAACTTCGCAAATCAATAATTTTGAAGATTTATTGGAAAATCAATTTTCCAAAATTACGAGAAATTTCCATGGAAATCTTCTAAAAGTACTGCCATAGTAACATAAAAATTGAAACTGATCTATCGTGGGGTAGTTAAAACATCTTTTAAGTTCAGTAAAGTCATAAATACAACAAATGAACTTAATATGAGTAGTCTGGGAGCTCCAGGGGGAGTATGTGCAAAAATTGACGAAGAAATTCTAACGAACATTTGTTGGTAAATTTTAGGGTGCAGAATTCAAACATTCGAGGTATACAGGCTGAATCTGTATGGAACACCCTTTTTTCAACCTTTCAACCACGTAATTGTAATGTTTCACTATAAACGTTATTCACATCGACTGAATTCGATTTTTTTCGATAGGTAATGGTATGACTGCTGAAATACTGTCCATACTGCGGATAATCATTCCCTTGGGTAAAAAGTATGGCTTTGGAGATTGGTTGAAAAAATTGGAATCGTAATATGTTTTGTCTTTCAGTGAGTGTTCAAACGATGCTCGAATAACTAGACTATAATCCAAATAAACACAAGAGGCAAAAATGAAGGATTTCAATCTTGTTTCAAAAAGTATTTTTATCCTGCACCTGCCGTTGAAATACTATTTTAACAATAAATTTTTTTGGTATTTTAACCTCTCCTAGTACGCCAGGATTTTCGGAATTATCTTTCAACAACGAAATCACTACTTCAGCACTTTCAACGGATATAAAGGTTAATAAGTTATTGAAACTTTTCAAAACATTTTTTTCTGGATATCGAATTCTAAATCTCCTTCTGATATAACAGAAAACTGTAAAATGACAACACCTGTAACAGATGATACAGTGTGATTTGCAGCCTTTAAACTCATTCTATAATCTCTATAATATTCACTAACAGTTTATAAAGGGAACAATTGGGAAATTAGTTTCAAGCCATTTGTCATTGACAAGACTAATCATAGCACCCGTATCCCATAAAACGTTGACTAACTTTCAATTCAATAATCAGCTAATGACTGCTCTCCTTCCAACTAAATTCACGAGCCTACATTGTAACTTCGCATTAATAAATTCAGGATCAGTTACAGAGAATTTACTGGCTAATGACTCTTGTTTAATATTTAAGCATTCAACATGTCCACAAAACTGTTTATGAATAGGATACTGAAACTTTTGACAAGAAACGGAACAATAACGTCAGTTTTACAACAAGCGTATTGAAAGAGTTTATCACACATTAATAAACAAACAGAGCAATGATTCTAGAATGCTTGTTTTGTTGTGCTTGTCGTCGGATTTAGTGCAACATCATCTAGTTTTTTGGGATTTGTTGTTGTGAATAAAAAGGGAAGTTTTTACGGTTGTGTTCAGACGATCCGCAATCATAGCAATGGGAGCATTTTGACTCAGTAACACGACAATTTGGACACTTGTAAAAGCGAGGTGGTGGTTTATAATCTTGGTTAGGACAATTTTCATAGGAACAATTTGGAGGAGGGGGGTTTTCGGTATGGATAGTACTAACAAGGAACATTTCAGTTATCAACCGGAATATCATAATAAAAGTCAGGTTTTCGTGGGTTTCCAAAAAAAGGATTTTCAGATTTTTGCTGGGAACAGATTATTTCGTTCATCCCTTATATTTCTGAGCACATGGCGGATATCTGTGAATCATTATGTAGTTTCAGTTCATTAAATTGATTTAGAAGAGGTTTGTCCATGTTATCAGTTACCAATTTCTTTTCTACACTATTCATTTTTTTCTTATATTATTTCAGAATGTTCATTTTCATTAAACATTGCATCTGAAATTGGCTGTAAAAGTTCTTCATCATTTGTGTGGAAATCTCATCCAATATCATTTGTTCCACAGTGGATAACATATGGCAGGGGAGATATTCATTTTTTCAACTCTCAAGAGAATGTTCAAAGTTTTATTCCCCTGGAAACCTTTGGTCAGAGCCCATCAGAAGTATCAGTTCCAAACTGGCGTATATCTTTGAAGTCCAGCTATTAACAAGTCATCCAGCAATAAAATTCCTTTTTTTGATAATTTCGATATTTAATTTAATTTTCTAAAATTGTACAACCAACCAATCTATCACTAGGATATGAAGCAATGACCCAAAATGGACTCATGCGACATAGTAACCTATGAATTGCATTGACCCTTGAGACCCACAATAGTCGGTAAACAACACAATTTAGTGAATAACTGAAAAAATGTAAATTTTATAATTTAGTATATAACATTTTAGAAACTTTCTTATGGAAAAGTTTTTGATAAAAAATTCTTTGTATTTCTTCTTTCATGGTTTTTTGAGTTTTTAACTACTGAAAAATTTTCGGACACCTTTACTGTTCTTACTTGAAAATTTTCGGACTATCATAATTTCAGACAAGGTTTTGCCCGAAAATTAAAACTAAAGTAGTTTATGTAACGTTTTCAACTTTGGTGGCGTACAGAATTAACTATATAACCAGTAAGGCATCCGATAGTGACGGTTGAAAAAATCATATTATATAAAAATGGATACATACTCCCTATAGTCGCCGTGGCGAATTTTTTTTCCATACATGGTAGGAAGTAACATTGATGGTAGGAAGTAACATTTTTGATGGTCGGAAGTAACATTGTTAATAGTTGGAAGTAACATAGGGAGCAAACGCTTGTTAACGGTAAGAAGTAATATTGCTAATGGTAAGGAGGAACATTTTTCATGGTTAGAAGTAGCATTCTTGATGGTTGGAAGTAGCATGACCTCCGTCTTCCATAAAATTAGCTTTTTGAACATAAACAAACTTTCAATTCGAATTCGAGCACTCAAACTTCAAAATTTCCTATCTACAAACTTTTTTTAAGTGCTTACTTTGTCAGTCTGTTATTTTACCAACACACTGCTATATTTGAGATGAATTTTGAGAACGGAATCATCAATCTCAATGACAATGATAATCTTCAAGCTTTAAAAGATTTAATGGCACCAGTGCAAGAGCCAGACGATCAAGATCTTCAAAACCTTACTGCTACTGACCATGCAACCGAGGGTAAGAATTTAACAGTATTCATGATCGAATAAAGAAAGAGAATATTAGAAACTAGTCTTTTTCTTTATGAGAAAAGCATGGAAAATGTCTTAGTCTACTTCATGAAACCATGACATCTATCTCAAGCATGAGAATATAAGTTATATGGGGGATAAATATAAAAAGTTCGCAAATAATAGAAAAATTAAGGATACAAGGAAAGAAGAAAATTGAAAAATATTTAAAAGTTGGATAATTAAATACCAATGGAAAATAAAACATTTGATGGTGAGTGATATCAAAATCAGTTATTGAAATCTTATATTCAGTAATATTAAAAACATTTTTCTCTAGTTTAAACTGCAATTAATTTTTTTTCCTCTTGATAAAAAATACTCATTCGCAGATTAAAATATTTACTAAAATAGTATATCTTCAGTGTAAATTTTTTCTTTTAAAAGCTTTTTGTCCACAATGAAAAGTGGAAAACACATTTTTATAGATTTTTATATAAATAATGATATATTCCTCAAGCAAACAAAGACTCTTTAGTGAATTTCTAAAGTTTCAAAGAAGAAATTTTCTCGAAAAAAAATTGAATTAAACCAAAGGAGAGTAAACAAAAATAATAGAAAGAAAGTACGAGAGGGTGAGGGGTGGTAGTGAAGGACGTGGTTAATAATTGCTTCCCTTTGCCCCCAAAATAAAAGGCCTGCGATAAGTTTTGTTCTGTCTCTTGGATAGGAGAATCTGTCCAAAGAAAAGGAAGTCAAAGAATATGAATGGTTATCATCTGTTTCTGAAGAAACTTGCGGTACTTTTTCCTTTTTTTTTCTTACATCAGAACTATCATTTTCTCTAATTTAATTATTCATTCGCATCTATTTGTTGAGGAGGGCTTACTGTCACAATATGTGCTCATCAAACTCTATATATCATAAAATTAACCTTTGGGATAATTCTGGGCTTTGTTATCTACTAAACATAACTCAAGGTTTAACAATCCTACTCCGTCTAAAATTATATAAATCTAACTTAAGATGACTTTCCTTGAGCTAAAATCAGCTTTTTAAAATATTTAATATACAGGACTCCCCTGACTCTGCCAAGTTTAACACAAGCTGCTCTCTCTTTGCTCTTCGTAAGTACAAGGACCGAATTTCTGTCAGTGGTATTTATCCAATGATCTTTTACTAACGTTTGATTGACAAAAAGGATTGACTCCAAGATAACTAAAAAGATTATTAACTGAGTTTTGAATATAAGCTTTATATCTTGCAAATTCGGTCTAAGAATTTGGTGCAGTTATTCCTTCACTTTCGTTTTTCAGGAAGAGGAGGAATCTAAAATTGAATTTCATGAACACAGCAAATTTGCCTCAGTGTTGTGGAGAAACTTACCAGAAAGTGAAAAAAAGGTTAGAAAAAATAGATGGATTGGGTAATAGGGAGCTTTTGTAATGGTCTTTTGCAATAGTATTTACGTATAATTATTTACATGCATGGTCTAGTAAACAATCAATATTAACACGATATTGACTAAACATTCAGTAAACATTCAGTGAACATTCCGTCAACAGTGAACATTTCCGTCAAATGATTTACATTGCTAAATTTCACTTTTTCTAACGGTTTTGAATATTAGTCAGTTGGACCTTGGCCTCCGACCTCAAACAAAGCTCATCCCAGTTCAAAGACAAAAACTAAAATATGGCTCACAATAAGACAACACGCAAAAGCTTTTGAAAGATTCTATGGTGATTCTATTGTTAACCAGTCCGTAGCTGTAACGAAAATGAGCTTCTCTTTGTTCTGAAAATAATCACAAAATGTTTGTGCTGAAATATGTTATACTTGTCTGAGTCTCATTTATTAGACTGAGCTGATTTCGATTTTTTTACCCTTTCACTAGCAAACTGTTTTTTCGGCTCCTCTTGGCTTCAATGACAGTTAACAGAGTTTTAAAAAGGATTGCCAAAAAGTTCTGGAGAATCGATGTTCAATTTTTCTTCAAATTCAGAATTATAACAAAAGACCCCAATCTTTGATAGAGGATGAAGATTGTGGCTTGATTGATAAAAGATGTCAGTTTTGCGAAAAAAACTTTGATTTGAAGAGTGATAAAGGATTTCGTTATTATGTCAAAACCTGCAAGCCCTCAAAGTGCAACAATTGTGGTAAAGAGTTCAAAAGTGCAATACTTTTAAAGAAGCATAGTAAGGTTCATACAGATGAATTTAGATGCTTGTCTTGCTCAAAACCTTATTCAAGTTCTCAAGCTTTGAAGCGACATTGCGAATCCCATCATTCAGGAGTGCAAGAAAAATTTACTTGCAACATTTGTCAGAAACATTTTTCTACAAACGGAAGCCGAGACCGTCATATGAACACGTTACACGCTTAAACATGTTCATAGCGAGAAATAAAAATATCGCATTAGCCTCCATGAAATGAGTAAATTTCTATTCGTTCGTCAATAAAATTTTTGTTTTCGAATACATTGTTCTCCCTGCCTTTTTAGGGGCAGAGGTATTATCTTCCACGTTTTCAGAAAACTTTGTTTTAATCTTTTAGCAGCATGAAGAACGAACGGGTTTGTCTTCAGTTTTCCATTAATCTTTTGAATTTTTTGCACCGTTTGCTACTTTTCTTCTCTTAACTGCTTCAGGCTGCACGAAAATCTTCCCATATTTTGCTCTCTTGAGAGATGATTCGGCTATGACCTTTAGGTTCGTTTGACCGGAAATCCCGTAACTATGCATTGCGCTAGACAATCGAGACTGAGGAAACTTGTTGACACGTTGACAGAATTTTGTGACGCCTTGCTTGAAATTTGAATTACTCTCATTATCATCAACGAGGCCTATCAATTTGTGAAATGCTGCTTTCAGATTAGATTTCAATTCTTCAGCAGTTACACGATCGACGGAGCTCCTTGAGACTGATGCCAAGCCTTTAGCGCTTTCCTAACAAAAAGAATTTCAGTTTAGTAGCACTCAAGCGGAAAATCCTTATCATATGAAACTTTAAAAAACGAGCCCTTTTAACCCGAATGTTTAGCCATACCTACGTAACCAAGGCTTACTACAGTTACAGGCCTAACCATCGTGCAACTGGAGGCCGTGACTGGAGGCGAGAATTTCTGCAAATTTCACTTTAGCAAAATGGCCGCTAGTGAGAGGTCATGTTTATGTATTGATAAAAACATTGATAATGAGTTTGTAAATAATGGTTTTAAAGCAATTTAACTAATGAAATATAAATTTAGCTAAAATATTTTCAATATTCTGATGTAACTTTTGGGAATAATAGCTGTAGATTCATTGTATGAAAGCTAGCTAGCTGCTCTTAGTTTGTTTATATGATTGTGGAGTGCAGAAAAGGCAGATTAATTGGCTGCTCTCATCAATTTTTTTCATTTTTATTGTTATGTCAACTATATTCTCTTCAGAGCAACAAGAGCTCAGTATGAAGGTGCTCATAACCACTTTGGAAATTGTTGTTTTAGAGCAATAGGTAACCATCCAGCTAGTTTGAGTCCTTGGTTGTGATGCAGCTTTTACTAGTTTGGAAAGTATGGCAGTCTTTAACAAGATCTGTGGTCAAGATTCTTTACTGGCTCCTCTGCTATCTGAGAGATTATGAGTAGAACTGACTTCCATGCAGTCGTTCCATCACAATCTGGAAGGCAGGAATCACATTGCTCAGTTTCTAATAAAACTATGTTGCGGTAATGAATTTTGCACAGTAAAGTAACAACAGCTTTGCTCTCCGTCAATATTTGTGCAAAGCTAATACTTGCTGCATATATATGTGCAATAAT
>JANSTP010111897.1:0-13028 GCA_025330745.1 Cladonema radiatum | reverse complement strand
AGAAGCAGATCTACTAACTTGCAGTCAGGTAAAAGCTTTTGCATTCTGGCTGATCCCTTTTAATTTTTTTCTTTCTTTTTGAGTGGGAACTTTATTCTCCTGGCCAAGAAAAACGCAGTTTTCTAGAAAACTTTTGAATAGGAAAACTATTTCCTACTGAATTTTTTTTTTTTGAATAATGTTCAAGTTGAAGAACTATTCTTTGCGCATGTCTGGTCGCATTTTCATCCATTTTGAGAATTACAGCCAGTGTTCATCGCTCTAGAAGGAAAATAGTTTTGCCTTTACCACCTGACCTGAACCACAATAAAACCGAATATTACTATGAACAAGCATGTCAGTTGAACAAAGATTGTTCTTTCAGACACTTCTTACCTCTTGTAAAGAGTTTTTCTGACTTTAAAGCGACAATGTCAGGCGAGCACAAACAGATAATATAAAGTAACGTTTTATTACACTTTCAGCTGTAACTCACTTGCGGCTTGCTTGACATTGCCACTTTAAGATATTTGAAGTCAAAACTGGCAAATTTTTCCCTACGAGTGGACACAATTTTCATTATTTAAATTTTTGTTCTCGCTTCGCTTGTGAAAACCACTTTTTGAAGCTGGTTGACAGATCACCTTGAAAAAGTTATTTAAGTATAAAATAAAGGTTGAAAACTTTTTAAAATAGTTTTTAAAAGGGTTTTTATTTTCAAAAAAACACAACTTTTATATATCTAAGATTTAAATTCATGATTATAAGGGATTTTCCCTCTTGATTTTGCTTCTGCTCGTTGAATTTCTATTTATTTATTATTGTAGACTTGAAAATTGTCTTTTCTAATAATAATACTATAATGGTATAATGTTATATTATAATAGTATTATATATCACTGGAAGGACTATTTACTAAACTTTCAAATGCAGTTGTAGTCGTACTTTCAAATGTAGTTTTGAAATTAGAAAATCAAAAGATAGATTTTTGTAGCTTATGGTATTACTATTACAGAAAATGAAGTCATGACGACATGTCGAAACAGCAGTAGTGATGGAACAAAATCAAAGCAGTAGTTATGAACCCATTTTACCATTGTTGATTTTAATCTGACTGTGAGGAGCATATAATCTTTGAGGAATTAGGCAATTATAATCAGAAAAAAAGGCAATCAGAAACCTGAATGTTTCCTTGATTAGGAGAAAGTTCTTGAAAACATTAGGAGAAATGGGGCAATGCTTTCCCCTATCTATAACCTATGGGACAGTTATTTGTTTATATTTTTTTGTGAATTTTTGTGAAGTCAATAACAACAGGATATGCCTGAGTTGAACACTGTTAGACAAGGCAATCAAAACATCTTTGAAATTTATTTGCTTTCAATTCCATGGACATCTTTGAGATCACTTAACTGTCATGTAATAAACGTTCTTGGAAAACTACTTGAATTCGAGTTATTCTATCTGAAGTACCGTTCTTCTCTAAAACAAATATATGGGGCAAGTTCGATCACATGATTTTGATAAATAATTGATCAACTTAGTTTGTCATTGAATTCTACTATGAATCAAATGCTGATCATTATTTATAGGAAAGGCAGGGGTTTTTCCGGAGGTTTTTAGCAATGGCCATTTTTCAGAAAGGTTTTAGTTTTTGGAAAAAACAAAAGTGAAAATATTCAACTTTCAGGTTCATTGCAATTCTTTTAACATCATTTCAACATAAAAGCATTAAATCTTGTTCTTTTTTTAAGAGTTCTTTGCAAATACTAGACAAAATGGTGGAGTTTTTGCAAAAACTCAGAAATTCTTCATTTTTTCAGGATTTAGTTTTAAAAACTGAATTACTATTGACCGGCCTCAAGAAATCTCTGGAAAAATCCCTGGGAAAGGGGAAGGATATCTATAAAAGAAAAACAATATTCAACAAAATCAGTCCTAACTAACATTAGATTAACAAGCATACATATTTTAGTTGTATAGAGTGTCTGTGCAGTTATCACATTCAAAATCAATGTCATCTAAATTGAGGGACCAGTACTTGCTAACTTCATACCACATTCAACTACACTGTAGATGAAAGCACTTCCTACATGTAGCACACAAAATCCAACGGTCAAACAAATCATTGTCTCATTCTTCAGCATATTTGCGACATCTCCAAACATTCCCTCCTTCACTGTAGAGTATGTAATTTGATTTTTTTTCTTTGAATTTTATTTTCATAGAAATTTTCTTCACTGCATACTTTGCTCTGGATTCTCTCATTTCATAACCGATTTTACTGACATGATTTACAGATATTGGTTCCATAAGATGAATTAATTCTTTTACCTTCATTACTCAAGCCACAGTTTTTTCCTTCAGGACAAGTAGAACGAACTCATTATGTTGTTTGCATTGTGATGCTGTTACACCAAGTCAGCAGATACTTCAATGCTTGGTTTCTGTCTAACCAAAAAATATACCCAGCTTTGAAACTGGATACCAAACTACATGATTTCAAATAACTCATCAATTTTCCAAGCAATGAAGGATTTAAAGTTTTTTCAGCATTGATGTTTACGATGCTATGTATCAAAGATGTCTCGCAATTCAAATTTTGCTGGTCGAAATACATAAACATTCAGGGGCTTACAAAGATGTATTGAGTTTGGAGCAAGCGATATGAAATAAATATACTGTATATTTTATGCAGTATGTGGCCAATAACTTTAAATGAAAAATGGGATCCCAGGTTGTCTCAAATGAAAGCAATTGCTTCAGTTAAATGGCTTGTTGATGGGAAAAACTGCTTACAAAACACAGTGTCTCAAACCATCCACTTTTTGTTCAGTCGAAACTGTGTCTGTTGGTCTGCCTCTCACCCACTGATCATCAAGTTTAAATTAAGTTATATCCTTTGATGAGCAATCTTAGAAATTCTGGTGACAATTGTTCACAAAGCATTTAGATTCGATTTTTTCAAACTCCAGGTAAGACTTTACCAGACTTCACACACATAAGCTATCAAAGGGACCTTTCAGTTTGTTAAATTTCCCAAAGATACAACAATTTTCTTCTCTCAAGTTTGATGACAGCTCACACTGTCCACCAGGGATTTTGTAGACAATATTGATTAACCTAAAATGAAAAAAAAAAAAAAAAAAAAAAAAAGAAAAGAAAAGCAAATTAATACTAACGGTAATAATAACTAGCAGAATGTTCAAATGGAAGTCAAATTGTCAACTATCTCTAGCTTAAGATGGAATTTTAATGACATCCAAAGAATAGCCACAAGAATAAAACATTGAAAGAATCACACTTCATTGTAAGTCTAAATAAACAAAATCTAGGAAAAAGAAACTTGTGTCACTTACTTTATCATTAATAGTTGTAAAGGGTAATGTTTCGATGCTTTCCCCATTGATATTATACGTAAGGTGCCTCCAGAGCAAGATGCTTACTGTCTTTCTTTCTCACTTGATGACAATGTTGCTAGTTGCGACTCTATCAGCAGATATTTTTGTTTTCAAATTTTGATGCGAAAAATACAATACGTCATATATTGCCACTTTTCTGCACCTTTTTTGTCTTTTTTAACCGACATGCTTTGCAACTCAATCATAAACACAAAACACAACAGAAAACAAGACGGAGTTGTATCTGCAAACAACAGATGACAAAACAAAGAACCACCCTGATAAGAAAACTTATCAAAATATTGGATAAGAAATGCTTGATTGGCATATATAGATAAAAAATCAAAAAGAAGCTTAACATAGGAATTTTATTGTATCATACGTTTGTTTTTGTATTCAAAATTTAAGAAGTCTTCCTGAGATGTCATTGAAAATTGCCAAACAAACATATCTGCATGCAACTTATCTCAAGGTGGATTTCATATTTTGCTCATGCCGGAGGTGGATTGTCAGATCAACGCCCTGCATCAACAATTGTAAGTCCATTCTGTTACTTTACACCATTTGATTTTAAAATTTGGCATGTATTCTATAATTTATTCTCAGGAAGGCTCAGCATATTGAACACTTTGCACAGCAAATTTTGGGACAGATTATGTTTTGTTATCCATGACTGTTTCAAATAGCAAAAATCGTAGGCAAGAGGCAAGTAAAAACGCATTATAAAAAGTAAAAACAAGTTATATGCTGTAAAAACTGCCTGAAAGAACACAGAATCTATAGCTGAGGTAAAAAACCATTTGTTCATAACCACTGAATGTTTTCATTGGCTTTCGTTGCAGTTCCCTTGGTAAATGCAAAAGTGACTTCCTTTAAGAGTGACGCACATATCGAGGTGACCTGAAAATTGTAAGGGATGTGCAAGGGATAGTTCTTCATCAAGAAACTAGTTCCACAACAGTTCTGCAGGAACTTTTCTTTTCATTTTTTTTCTGAAAACACTGTGTTTTTCTCCACTGTTTCAAAGAAATTTCAACAAGAACCTATACGAAAATACATAGATGGGAGTTCTCCCTGACAAGAAATACTCCTTTTCTTTGTATATTGTGCACCCTGGGATGGCATTGAGAAAAAGAAAATAAGGAAGAAAAAAAATTTTTAAAAGAAAAATGATACTCGGAGAAAGGCCCAATGATACTCATTTAATTTGTTAAACAATAAAGAAAATCAATATGTGTATTTAACCAGAAAAAGTTTTCGAAGAAATTATATTATGAGTGCAGCTGAGCTATCATATTTACATATTTACACATATTTTGATAATAACAAAAACAATTGAAATTTGGTCTTCACTGCCTTTTGCAGGAAGTCAGTTTGAAAAAAGTCATACACCTTTCGAAAAAATCATCATTTTGCTTTTGTTCTTTTTTTGTTCATAAAGATATTTAGTATTTTCTGTGTCCTTATGAAATTTTTGTGAATATTGAGTCCTTGCAAAAAAAAAAAAAAAAAAAAAAAAATCTTGATCAATATACAGCATGCAGTAGCTTTTTGTTAACACTTGAAATCTCTCTGAAATATCCACGTGTATTATTGAGATAAAAATTAACTTTGTTATTATTGAAAAAAAAAACTGAATTTATTGAAAGAAGATTGATTCATTACTTTTAGTAACATTTCCTTTGTAAAATGAAAGATCTATTCTAAAGATTTTTATTAATTATCACAGCAAAAAACTGACATGAAAAAACAAATTTTTTTTTGACAAACAACTTTAAAAAGTTTATAAAGTTTATTATGAGAGAAAAAATAATTTACAAGCTTGTTTTGATCGATGAAATTTTTCAAAATTATTTCTTGCGAAAAATAGTCGAATCTGTAAAAAACTCAGTAAAAAAAATAATTTCAAATAAATAACATAAGACTTTTTTATGTTCATTATTCATGATTACTTTAAATATTTTTAAAAAAACTCATTTTCAAATAGCTAATAATATTTTCGATTAAAGTTTTTTTAAGCGTTACCATAAATGGCAAAATTTAATCATCAGTGTCTACAAAAATCTAAATATCTTTTGATTTTTACAAAAATCTAAATATCTTTTGATTTTCTTGACTATTTTCAAAACTGTAAATTGCATTGAAATGCTGAATAAATTGTCTTTCCAGCAAAATATAGCACTTTTGGTTCTATCAAAATCAGGTTATTAAGTCATATAGGTTCTCAAGAAAAATATTTTGAAACTGCTGAGAAAACATGATTTTTTCAAAAAAAAAAATGAATGGAGAAAGAAATTTGTGCGGAACTGTTTTGGAAGTACTTTCTTGCAAAAGAAAAATCCCTTTCGCATGTCTGGTGAAATTTTCAGTTTGCTTAGATGATCACAGCCTGTATGCATCTCTCTTGAAGGAAGTCAATTTTCTGTCAAGGAGCCACTCACATATCAATTTTCCCCACGCTTTTAGCATCCTTCTGACACCAAGATTTTGCCGCAACCACCCCTTTATCTTAGTGTCAGTGAGGAAATCTTTGCTAATTTTCGATATTTTATATTTAGTTTGAAGAGGTGAAAAGCAAACCTACAACTACAATTTGATAGCTTAAGTTCATGCATATAGAATTCATTAAATACAATTATCATTGATAATATTTGCACATAATGAATACTAATCTCAAGTAAGTTTTGTTTAGCCACTTGTGGGTGACAGGGATGAAACACCTTCAGCCCTGAAGCCTGATTTGCAAGGTGGTCCTGTACTGACATAGGTCCTAGCTTAATTAGGCTCCCATATGTGCTCACAATCATTTAATTTTGAAAGTTGTATGCAGTCTTTCTGTCAGCAACTGATGATGAAAAAGGACTGGAAACTACTTGAAACTACTCATGATTACTGTGGGAGATCACGCAAGACAAGAATATATAATGGTAAAAAGTAACTCTATTAATTTTGAAATTGTGGCCAATGTTTACAACACTGATTCTACAGTGAAATGACCACCTCTATACGAAGACCACGTTCTTTGTTCCAACATGGCATTTTCTATTGCTACCGACTTGTATAAGAAGACCACCTGTCTAAGAAGACTACTTTTTGTGGCCCCTAGAGTGGTCGTCTTATACAGGTTTCATTTCTGTCTAAAAATAAGTTTTTTTAAGTAATATTTGTTTGACAAATTTTTTTATTCATCTATTAAGTCAATATTTGACAGAAATTTTTAACGTCAGCAAATGAAACCCTTCTAAGCACAGGAAAAACTAATTTGTGAATGGCCCCTAAGTGAACTGAAAGGAGAACCAGAGAAAAAGTAAAAAAATATGAACAATTGCAGTTTTTTAATGCAGTTTTAGCATAGTTTCATGCAGTGTCTGAACCCCCCTTTCTAGGAGTACCCCCTATTTCTACATACCCCCTATTTCTAAATAAATATTTTACCGCCCACCTTTCTAGCGTGAAATTCAATCGGCCGTTATCAAGTAATCAAAACAAAAAACAAAGCTAATATTTTATGTATACAAAATGTACACAAAATATTTGAATATTGAATTATGACCTGGCCAATGTCTTTGTAAAAAGAAATATCTAAAGGTACTATGAAAAAACACTGTGAGAAGCATGTTGATAAAAAGTGACTAACCCCCACCTTTCTAGGAGAACCCCCCTATGTCTGCATACCACCCTATTTCTAGAGGGTTTTATTTTTACCCTACCTATTTCTAAAATTTTTGAAAGTCAGAACCCCTCCCTTTTCAAAGGGGGGGGGATGAAACTATGTTTAGTCAGTTACTTTTAACAGCTTAGAAAAGTTTTTTGTAGATCCTGAGCTATCTGAAGTCAAAGAACTATGCAGGGGTTTGATCCCGCCACTTTTGGCTAGGTCCGTTTTCATCCAACCAATTGAGTTTTCTTTATAATTTGTATTATCATATCGATATATCATATACATAAGTGTCGGAAATGGCAGTGTTTCGGTTGACTTATGGGTATTTTTACCTTCATATAGTATTTTGTGACATATTCTTTTCTTTGTTTGACTTATTTAATTAAAAAAAAACTAAGTTATTATGCAAGATCTGTAGTTTTTTTTATTATTCTTTGAGAGACTGAGTTCAGAAATGTAATAAAAGATTGAGTTCTTAGGACTGTTACATGGTGTTAAGAATAGTTTGCATAAACCCTATGTTTTCATAACTTAATTTTGATAAACTCAATCTGCAATTTTATATTGCAGTTTACATTTTTGAAAAATAGTTTGGAAAATCAACAGACATTTTGATTTTTACATTCTGGTGACAATTTTCTGGAAAAAAAAACGTGAGGACTGGCCGAAGCAGCAGTATTAATTTTAAAAATTTTTCCTTTTTTTAAGGTTTGCTTTTGGTTGCATTTGCACCTCAACAACAGCTCCGTGCACCCAAGATCTTGTGGAAAGTGGACATCACTGCTGTTTCAGCAAGCCTTCCAGCAATATATAACACAATTAGATTTATTAAAATAAAGTTATCAAAAAAATTCTCAGACACCGTAAAAATATTTTTATGTTGTGGTTTCTTTGAAAGAAAATCTCTTTTAGAAACTACTTGATAAGTTTCCAACCTTTATTTATCATCTAAATAACTTTTTCAAAACGATCCTTCCACCAACCAAGTTGAAAAAGTGAGCTTTTCTCCATTCGTTCGCGGCAGTCATTTTAAGAAAACTATTGAAAGAAAGTTTATGGATCTGAATATTTTATAGAACCACTAAGCGAAAGTACTACACTCCTAGTTTACGGTCTGGCTTTTATGTGAAAACATGTGGGTTGTCGCTGGTCCTTCTTTCACTTTTTTTCTTCCTGATTTTGTTTTTCTCAATGCGCACCCCATTACATGCAATAAACAAAGAAAACGGGAATTTCTTATGAAAGAGAAACCCCATCTGCATTTTTTCATATAGGTTCTCGCAAAATCTTTTTTGGAATGGCTGACAAAACTGTTGTTTTATTTTTTCAGAAAAAGTTTCAATTGTGTTCGATACATTTTTTTTTTAGTTCTTGATTGCTTTCATTATTTTCGATTATATTTGAAGTAAATTTTTTCAGTTGTCAATGATTATTTTCCTTGATCATATTCAGTAACTTTCGACTATATTGGGTAAAAATTTTATTTACCTATTGCTTGCTTCACTCATGCTTGATTATATACTTT
Organism: Cladonema radiatum; assembly: GCA_025330745.1. NCBI lineage: Eukaryota > Metazoa > Cnidaria > Hydrozoa > Anthoathecata > Cladonematidae > Cladonema > Cladonema radiatum. The sequence goes on along the minus strand of JANSTP010111897.1, from coordinate 4,462 downwards.
CAATTGTTGACTACATTTTTTTAGGCACATACATTGATTCGAAAGGTCAGGCAAATTTACCGGGTCTGCAAATTGTAATCTAGATAGAAACATAAATAGAGTGGCTCCAGATTGGAAAACTTGTAATTTGTGTGTGCAAGTTGAGGTCGTGAGCTGCACAGTTTTTCATTGGGCTGCTGCCAAAAGGTATTTTGTCATGTAATTTAACTATATTTTCCAGTCGTATTCTGCTGATATCAGTGCGCATAAGAACAACATAAGGGAGATGATAGAATACAAAATCAAAGATTTGTGTAGGAGAAAACAGTAGATTGTAATTGCACGGCCAGATTGAGGTAAGACAGCACTTTGTTTGAAAATCGTGCGTGCATTATCTTGCACAAACACTGCAAAAAAAATTTCCTGTCTGGGAGAGGCCACTTGATTGTCTTCTTTTACAGTTATGATCAACTCGACATAATAGCCGAAAATAATCAAATATAATCAAACATAGTCATATTTAAAATTGAAACCAATCAAATGATCTTTCTCCAAAAAAAAATAACTATGACAGTGTTCAAAATAGCGGTCAGACATCAGACATTGTCTGACTGAAATCAAATGTCCTAAGCTTTATGTCAAAAAAATCAAAAATGTCTAATAGGTTGATATTGATTTTTAGGAAATCTTTGTACTTAAATACAACATTTATGTTGGTGCTAGATGATGAGACCATTTTATGTCGAAATATTTCACATGCAGTATAATTGAATGCAACTGAATGAATTTTAACTGAATGCAATCTAAACCAATCAAATGATCTTTCTCAAAAAAAATGTAAATATTTGATTGGTGTTCGATTGAATTCGATTGTTTGGTTTTATTCGACTTTGTTCGATTGACTACACCTGGAAATGGTTTTTTTAGTTCAGAAAGATTGTTCTTTCACTTTCAGGCACTTTTTACAGCTTAGAAAACTATTTTGTATATCCTGAGATATTTGAAGTCAAAGATGGCCAATTTTGCAGAAAAGTTTTGCTTCCCTCCAAGTTGAGGACACAATTTTTGTGATCTGAAACAACTGTGTCTCATCAGATCCAGGCGCGATTAATAGAATGAAATCGAATGTGGATTGCTAATCGAATTAATCGAACACTGATCGAAATAATCGAATTGGATTAAATTGAATTAATTGAATCAATTGAACGGTAATCGAATATCACCATATTTTTGAGATTTCTTAATTGTTCGATTATCATTCGATTATTTCGATTAGTTTTTCGATTATTTCGATTACAGTTTTTTGTTTGTTTATTTGTTTGTTTGTTTTTTTTAATTTCCTTTCAATTTTGATCTGCTATCACATTGTTATGAATTTTCCAAGGTAAAAATCCCTGTCTCTGATTATATTCAATCATGTCACTATTTACGATTGATATAATCTTTTTTTCTTCTTTCCATTATGGCCACTACAAAAGTTCCTTGATTTATTTGTGACATTGAAGATTCCCGGCCAATTTCCGTGGACACACTTATCAAAACTCGGTTTTTAAAACAAAAATGATGAATGACCAACCTCGATCCCAGGACTTAAAGCCCTGCTATCGAAGTTCACAAATGCAGCGATCAATAAAATCAAATTCAGTGCTAATCAAAACAAATTGAAGGCTTATCGAAATAATCGAATGCTAATCAAAATAATCGAATGCCAATTGAATTGGTCGAATGACATTAGAATTAATCGAATCAAAATTTCTATACTACTGAATTAACATTCAATCGTTTCGATTATTGAGTTTGATTAAGGGGCCGGCGACAAAAAATCTTTGTCACCCTTAGCGGAAATTGTCCGCATAGGGGGTGAGGGGGTAAAACAAAATCTGCCAATATTCCATTTTCCGTGACAAAATTTGACAGAAGTTTTATCATATTCTGCAGAACATAGACTTAAACAAAATGTTTAAAACAATGTTAAAAAAAATGTTACAAATGTTAAAATGTTAAAAAAATAACAGTACTAGTTGAGCAAATCATTGAGGAGTTCCTCTATTCAAAATCAAAATATGGTTCAACATTCAATAACAAACAGCAGGTCACCACATTAAACGGCATAACTTGAAACTTTCAATTTCCTTTTGTTTCATGTTATTTTCCAAATAAGGCATGCTCACTTCCATAAATAGAGCGCTATATTACTCTTACAAACGCGAATGCGAGGCTCGGCTCGCTGTTTCAAATACAAAGTATTTTCATAGAAGACATATAGTGAAGGTAAACAAAAAATTTGAATGCAGAAAACTTTAGCTCTAGACAGGATACCTTCAAAGTTAGAATTAAACATATTCATCATGGTAGATATTTCTCAGTCAAACTGTTAAAAACACCAACCACAGTATTCATAGACTTGGCAATTGTTTAGGGGTGACTCACAAATCGATTTTCGGGATTTTTAGCGTCAATTGACGTTAAGATCTTTGACCCACCCACCCACCACTCTTAGCATCAAAATGAAATATTAGTTGAAAAACTGATTATACTGCAAAAATATAAAAGTTTTAATGATGTCCATACAGCATAACAACAACGCAAGCGATCAGCGATGAGAAAAAAGTGATTGTAGCTAAATATAAAAGATAGCTACCTTGAAGTATCCACTTCACAAAAATAAAATGCTGGCACACATTCCAAGATGAGACAAAATCAATATTTTGCAGAATCGAACTCTGTGAGTTGACAATCACACTCAAAATAAAATATATATACCATAGGCGGTTAGAACTTCCATTAACAACAAAATAAATTTTCTCCACTTTGCACCTAACTTAGATCTGAAACATGATCCGCAGATGGTCTAAAAGAGTATATTTGACAAATGCCTGCCTGATCTGTATTATTTGGATTGTCACACTTAGTTCTTCAAAATGTGAATTTTGAGGTTTTAGTTTGATTGGATTATCAACTCAAAATCAATTTTGTTTTTTACAACTCTACATTTTTCGTAACCTTAGAATTGGCACCGCCAGCATTTATCGCTTTCCTCCAGATTATTTCCGTGGCCTAGTGAATAGATTTTAACGAATGATCTAAAAATGATAATAAAGACCCATTTCTGACCACGGAAGTTTTCCAATTTTGATCGAAAAACAATCTTCACCAGCTTTTCCGATTTTTCCGAATTTCCTGGATTTTTTCTGCGAGAGGAATGGGAGAAAGGGTGTTTGATACCCATCAAGGTGTACGATCATAGACAGTTTGTTCGAGATTTTTTATTGAATGTGAGCATGGAGTTTTTCATACAGTTAGGTACACTTTACCGATCGGGAATAAAATTCCCGATCAGACACGGGAATTTTTCAGAAGCTTAACTCCATGCCAAACGGGAAGAAAATTCCTGATCGGGAACAAAAAAAATGTTTTTCTTTAGAGCGCAAATTTGCTTCGGTAAGTATTACTATAAAACATACAAAAAAGCAAATCAAAAACTTTAGTAGAGGGCTGCCGAAGAAAATTTTGCAGACGAGTATCATATTCTGAGTTAGAGTAGCAAATTTGTATATGGGAGGATGAAAGGTGGTAATTTAGTTGACAAAGGGTTGACAGACATTCAGGTATAAAAATAAATTATATCTAAGGGGTAAGCACCCTGTTTATAGCCTAAAATTAGATTTTGAAAGTATTAAAAAAACAACCTCGTCCCAGGGCTTCTTTTGATAAACAAAATTTTATGATAAACTTTTCATTCCTGATTGGGAATTTTCTTCCCGATCGGCATTAATTTAGCTCCAAAAAATTCCCGTTCCCGATCCGTAAACTGTTCCTAACTGTCATAGCCTGTTTTGTTTGAACTCATCATGTTACTTTCAATTCAGTTTGCAAATGTAGAAAATATCAGTTCAAAAATCGATATTTATGATAGCATTTTCTTAGCGTCACTAGCTTTTACCCACCCACCCACAAACGTCAATTGACGCTAAAAATCCGGAAAATCGATTTGTGAGTCACCCCTTACATTGAAATTCAATAATTTCAATTTTTTTTTAAAAAAAAAAAAAAACAACAACAACATCCGTCAAGGTAGGGGTGGGGGCAGGGGTGTCTAAAGCCTTCGTGGATATTTTCCGTGAAGCGTGACAAAAAGTTTTTGTCGCCAGCCCCTAATTCGATAACATTCAATTGATTCAATAATAGATAGATAGATAAATATTCTTTTTTTTCAAAATATACGATAGGAAGAAGACTCAAGGAGGACATGGTCCTCAAAAAACGAGCCAAAAAACCTAGAAAAAATTGTAATATAAACCTGTTATTGTATAGACACAAAGACAATAAAAAAAAAAGACTATAAAGATTATTTACAGAAGAAGAAAAGAGAAAAAGAATAATAATAATAATAATAATAATAATAATAATAATAATTATCTTAGAGTGGTTGTACTATTCAGCATAAATTTTCAAAAAAACTTAAAAAACATTTTAAAGGAAT
>JANSTP010111786.1:0-13030 GCA_025330745.1 Cladonema radiatum | reverse complement strand
TACCTGAACGAATTTTTCTCAGGGGTCAATATCGTTCTTGAGTCAGTTCAAAGCCTGTAAACTCCTCTTTTTCTTGAGAAAATTGGAATTTGTCTTTGTTAAAGATTATGCCGGTTGTCTCCTCTCAACTTCGGATATTCAAATGTATGCCAAAACGAGTCCTGGATATCAGCATCCCAGATCAATGCATCGTCAACAATTCTGGACACTCTAGCGTACTTGGAGGTGATGTCATCCAAACGACTTGTATCTGCATCCCCTGATACGTGAACCATAGGAGCATGACAGTAACGATAATTGCCTCATTCTGTGATGAATTTCATTGATTTCTTGGTTGATTCACGTAGAAGCATACTGTGGTAGCCGTTCCGTGCGTCAAGTACTGTCTTTCTAGTGTTCATTTGGACAGTTAAAACGTTGTCGAAAGGACTTGGTATGTGAAGCGTCTCTCATTTTGTTGCATTATTCAACTTTTGAATGTCGTGGGTTGCCATTCTCTTTCAGCGTTACAAAAACACTTGCACGAGATTCCGGTGTTGTGCTCTGTGGTACTGATTCGAGGATACTGAGGCAAGAATTATGATCAAGATCGCCTTTAACCTTTTTCTTCCATGCAGTGACAGGGGACTCGAATAGGTGTATGATCTGCGTTTAAACACTTAAGCACTTTTAGCACTTAAGCACTTTGAGCACTTAATTTAGCAGACTCGCAAAGGAATTACTCAGTCATTTTTTCAGTTTTGGTATGTTGTTAGGTTTTTGGTAGAAAAGGAATTTTGGTCGGTCTTACAGGCGTAGCTATGCTATCAGGACACTGGTACATCTTTCCTATCTGTACTTTTGCTAACTGATTATTAGGAGATGATTCATCAGTAATACCCAGGGACTGTGGAGCGTTTTTTAAAGTGAGGGGGCTAAAGTTCAGAGTCTAAAGAGGCCCCAGCATGGTTGGGGCCGACGGGCAAGAAAATTTTTGAAAATTAAGGCCTCTAGATTGGCTAAAATTGCCCTATTTGTAATTAATTTGCTCTCCCTCAATTTTCGGTACAAATTTTTTGATAAAAACGTACATAATAATCCTTTGACAATGATATGAGGCTTTATTTGAGTCTTCATTGATGCAACACCTCGGCAGCAATAATTGACGTCAATAGTTCAACGTTCTGACGTCGTCATGACGTCATTTGACGGTTTTTTCAAAAATGATGTCATTTTCCAAGTTTTTTTAGTACTTTCGGGAAAATTGATGACGTCGTCCCTCTTGCAGGGCTAGTCCTCCGATTTGCTTCTATTTTGGGGAATTTTAGGTCTCAACGTTGCTTAGTATTTGATTTTTAAAAAAGTTCATCTTCTTTTTAAAAGAACAAGATCCTTTAATAAAACTATGTATTTAACTGAAAAATGTCTTGCAAGCTGCTTCGAGAGGTTGAATCGTCAAAGTTCTCATTTTTACATACCTTTTGAGGGCGATTTGTTTCATAACCGGTCGCACTAAAACAAACACACGTATTTTATTTTATAAGCAACTGTTTTATAAGCAACAGTACTAAAAACTGGGATTTCGCTAAGCAACTTTAGTACTATGAAAAATTAACTTAAGCAACTTTTTTACAGGAAATTTTTTAAAAAAGTAAAAATTTTACTAAAGAAGGCTTGAATGGGAAACTTAAGTTAATAATTATACAAAAAGAGGATAACTCTGTTCACATATGCTTTGATAACTTTCCCCGTAATAACCACGGTATCAGATTTAACTGAAAACAATGGTCATAATGTTAAGCAACTGCTAAGCAACTTTAGTATCAAATTGGTGAGTTTTTCTAAGCAACTTTAGTAGCAGACAAAAAGTCAAGTTGCTTATTAAAAAAATACGTGTATGTATTGATTAGCAAGTATACTGAGAAACTAAAACGACCAGTAAAACAATAATTTAGAGGACAACTAAAATGCCACTTGAGCCTGCATGTTTTATTGCTGGATGAAAAATAGGCTGAAATTTCCTTAAAAAAATTATTTTTTGCTGCTGCACTTTATCTACAATTGTGCACAAAAATATTTGGAATTCAGGGTAAAACTGAGGAGTTTTCAGATTTTGACTTCCCATTTGTCATGCTATTTTTGAGTAACAAAATTTCGGAAGAGCATTTTTGGTGATTCCCCTTTGCAGCCCCCTTAAAAGGCTACAAAAACTGCCCAAGGCTCAAGGCTCATATAGATAAATCGCGCGATAAATCGCTGTCTGGCCAAGTAAAAATATCTCCTTCCAATTATCGCTTGTGGCGCAGAGTTATACTGAAAAAGTTCGAAATTGTTCCAATATTTTTGACCACGATTGTAGCTCTAAAATAAGAGAATGATCGGTATTTTTACGCACTTTTTTCTCAAAAAAAAAGAAAAAAAAAAAAAAAGAAAAAAAATCTCTGAAAAAAAAGTGGTGGTGGTGGCGGTGGGAAGGGGGGGGCATTCGTCGGGCCTGACTTAGACAACCTGCAAAAAACCTAGATTTTATGACATTCAAATCGTAAAAAGAAAGGACAAATAGCACAAGCTGATAAGGGCGTAAAATAAGGGCGTGGGAAGGCAGGTGTAGTGGAAAGGAAAGACAACGAAAAATGATACGCATCACAATCGTATTTGCGAACAACAAAAACTTGACGAATAAATTATTATGATTATATTAGTAAATAAAAATTACGCATACAAAAACTTTCCCGAATTCTAACGGAAATATTTACATAATTAAAAACAAGTTACGAAAAGGATAGTTCCTAATCGTATTACTATGTACTAAAATTACAATATTACACACCTTGTTAAAAAAAATTCCAATATATTCAAATCCTACTTTCTCTCAAAAGTTCTAGAATCACGCACGATTAGGTTGGTCTTTTTCACTAATAATTGACTGTTTCTGTTTTTTAACCGGTCAGTGTAAGAACTTTTTTCACGAATGAGTCTATATAATCCAAAGCCATTTGTAGTTTTTCCTCTGTAATAGAAATCATAAAAATCATCTAATCGAAACCAGATGCTACTGGGTAAAATAAAAACAAAATTAAGAAAAATGGGAAAAGGCGAGATGAAAATTCACCTATCAAACGCGTCCCCCCCGTTTATAAGGTAAATACTTTGATAATTTTCAATGCAATGTATATAATAATAGAATAGAATTATAATATTAATAAAAACATGACTTATTTAATCAATAACAGTCATAAATGGATATTGGTCAGCTAAAAAAAATTCATTTACAAATTAAAAATTTTCACTCCAAGTATATATATAAATCTTCTCTAAAACGTAATTAGTAAAAACAATTAAATTGCACAATCCTGTTCAGTCTAAAATAATTCCACATTCACAATACACTGACTTGTAGTCGTTCTTGAAGTCTAATCAATAACGAATAAGGTCGCAAATAGGTCAGAGACACCCGGTCAGTATATTATGAATAATGTTATTGTTAAATATATAAGTAAAAAGATTTTCGCATGATATATTCGCCCGCATGAAATAATAATACGAGCCCATTATAGAATTCACAAAAAAGTCTTTTTAAAACTTTCCCTATAAATAATAAAAAAATGAACAGAACGCAAAACAAACTGATGAGTATGCGCACTAGAGATGCGTGTCAGGGAACAGTATACGTTCTCTTGGGATGCTGACGTAAGCGTTCGATGTTATATGATCAGATTCGGACGGTGATGGACTATCATCATACTAAATACAGAAACAAATTCAAATAAAAAATATATTGGTGGGAAGAACGTTACAATTCATTCTCTTCATGTCACGACATATTATGGCACAAATTAGATAAAAAGGTCAAATGGGTTTATCACAAGACTTCTGCTAATTACCTTGCAATGCCAAGGCAGAAAATAACTTGCAAAAGTCTGAACTGTTCCTTTGTTTAACAAAATAAGGGATAGGTTTTGTGATATCTTTCACTTAAATATTGAAATATAATGAGGACATTTTCAAGAGTTGTATTCGCAGGCCTTTATCAGGAAAAACGTTAGACAATACAAAATTTCGAAAATACTCACCAGACCGGAATCTAGATCTCTCTTCGAATGGGTTTCCCAAATAAAGTCATCATCTTCTGTATAACTTTCATTGATACGTGACTCTTTCAACGAGATTCCGAGCATATCGTTATTATTGAATCTATATTTCGACGTGGTAGGCGTGGGTTGTGGAGAAAGAACAATTCCATCACGATAATTACGAGGCTACGAAGAAGGAAAGATTTTTAGTACAATAAAGCATGGATGACACTAACACATGTTTAAAATTCCTTTCTCAGTACTTTGTTTTCCTTAAAAAAAAGAAAACGACGTTGGAAGGTATCGAGAGGGTTTTCGCTAGCTTACTGACTCATGAAAGTCATTAGCGTATTTATAGATTCCTTAATGAAATGTAATATAGTGTTGTAAAAACGATTTTATCATTTGGAAAAAAAGTAACAAAGAATGATAGTTATTTACTTTTCCAGGGTGCCAGCTCAACAACTAGATTAAAACAGATATCCACATAAAAATAATATGATCTTACCACGAGTTTTTGAGTCGGTGTAAACGCAACACGAGACGTCGGCCTCTCATCAAAACCGACAATACTCGGTTGCCGTGATAATTGACCTGCTTTCAACGGCAATGGTTCACGTTGACGCACGTAAACAGATCTATTGCGACGGTAACCACGGCAACAAAGTAGCGCGATAATCACGATAATGATGAGGAGAACGAGGGCGCACAGGGCGAGAAACCATAGTGTTTCGTACCAATTATCAGACGTTTGCGCCCCTAGATATTTAGGAGAATACAATTATAAAACGGAACTATAAAAGGGGTTTATCCAAGCGTTCATAAATGAGGAAACACCCACATTTATGCAACTATTACAACAACAGAAATTAAGTAGAAGATAAGAATTCCAAAAACATTTTTCTATCTCTTTATGACGTCAAAGGAAGGATGGAATTTCCTTATAGATTAAATAGTGACGTCACTGCACGAGCACATTGGAGAAATGATGACATCGAAGTAATCAAGCTGGTTGACTGACAATGTAAACAATGTACAACTAAATTGTACACTTGGATATTTGTAAAAAAACCTGACTAATGAATGTTAATAATGACGCGGCAGTGAAAAACTAAAAGAATGTACCTGTCTGTGGGGCATTTCCAATTTGTACAGTAACCGGTTCGCTCTCTACCGACTTGAGAACACCATTGACCCGTGTCACAGCTTTTACGGTATACACGTATTCTATGGACGGCAAAAAAATATTTCAAAAATCCTTTCATATATATTGGTAACTATGCATAAATGAATTAGCCAGGGGTCACAAAAGAGAGAAAGAAAATTAAAGTACCAGTGTACTCTTACTATTTGATTAATAATTTGATTAGAGTTCAACTAAAGTTAACGATAAAAAAGTTTCAAAAAAATTTTTTTCTGCAAGTTCTCTTGTCCTCGAATGTTGTCATTTGTTTAACAACTTGTTCAAAAATCTGTTATTGCTTTAGTATGCCTTCTTGTAAGGCCGCTTTTAGAGGCAAAGTAGAAAAATAGACATCGCAACAGAAAAGTTGCAGCTGGACAATTGATTGGTCGCTATGAAGTTTTTTAAATAAGATTTTAAAAGAAATTTTGATTGGGGCAGTCAAGAGATAGTTCCTACGTACAGGCCACACTTTTGAGGAGTTTGAGTAATAACTTTGAGAACATTTGATGGGCAACATGAGCATACCTCCTACTTCTCGATTCTTTCTTTCCAAAGTCACCTTGTTCCCTGAATATGCCAGCAGAAGGTTTTCAAGCACAATGTAATCCACAAATTCCCCTCGCAAGTCAAATGTCTCGCTCCAATCCAAAACAATCGTGTTCGGTTCCGAAACCGGGACAGTTGCAATCAGACGACTGACCACGACTGGGTCTGTAAAATGCAAAATATGAATATTGTTATTTATGAAGAATACAACTATGGTTTTCCATCTTTAATTACCGAAATGCTACCAATATACTTAATAACTCTTGCGAAAATACAGAAAACGCAATTTTTTACCTTCTGGCAAAGTTGTAACAGAAAGAGATGGTGAAAAAGTTCCCCCGGCAGCATTAAAAGCTTCAACAGAAATAGAATAAACAGTATAGGGGAGGAGATCAGGAATAACATATGTCGTGGAGACCCCAACATTATATCTTCTAACAGTGCTTGTGCACGATGGCTTCGAAGATGGTGGACATTGCTGATTCAGCAAAACTTCATATCTACAATATAGTAAGAAAAGTAAAAAAGCTTTGTTCACATACATTTCACTGACGACTAAAAATAAAACGCCTGGCATTGACATGATTATAAATGAACTTACTTTGTAATATCCCCGAATGTCTGTGATGGTTTCCTCCAGGATACTCCGATAGTTCTCGATGTTCGAAGCGTGACAGTGGGCGTACCGAACCCCTGTGGCGCACCACCAGCAGTCTGGAAGACCTTGAAAACACTTGGTGAACACCCTACTTCGTTACACGCGAACACGCGAGCACGGTATTCCGTAAACTCAAGAAGGTTCCCAACTGCGACTGTCAACGAAGTGGTAGTTATGTTGGGTAGGGGTACATCCCCTGGACCAATTATTTCAACTATGTAATTTTCAATCTTTCCATTAGGACTTGAAGGTTCAGTTATGTTAAAGAGAAATGATGTTTTTGTGGTTTTATGTGCTTTCAAATGTTGCACACCTTGGGGGAAAGATTTCTTCGTAGTCACAGCTTTCCATGGACTTGAAGTATCACCAACTGAATTGAATGCTACAATCCTATACTCATATCTGGTGTCAGGTTTTATTTCAGGGCTATTATCAAGAAATGACCTCCCTTCTCCACTATACACCAATTTAGCATCAGACTGAATTTGCCGTCGGTATAACTCATACCTAATGATGGCTCCGTTCGCTTTTAGAGGCGCCTGCCAACGTATTTGAATTGACGTATCCCTTATTTCACTGGTATCAAAAGTTGGTGGAGGCTGCTGCTCCGGCAACGATTCTAGGGTGCGTACGGAAACAGCGTTACTGGTTGCACATGCGTCAACTACGCAAGCTTTTATTCTTATTTCATATGATGTATATGGAGTCAAACCTCTGACTGTATATTCCTGAACTTTGCCGACATTTATTTCACTGTCTCCGTAAACGACGACATATCGTGTGACGGAAACGTCCGACGGGGCTTGCCATGTTAATCGAATACTAGAAGCATCTTGCACATTAACGGTTGGTGCAGAAACATTTGCCGGTGCTCCGCCACTCGTAGTTCTCCCATATGTAATAGAACTTTTGACACTACTCACAGAATTGAATGCTTGCACAACATAACCATAAACGGTGTCCGTTTTCACATTATTATCCACGAAGAGAGTTTCTGTTCCGTTATATAAAACTACGTCATCTCTTAGCAACAAATAGTAAAGAATTATCCCGTTCGGTCGACTAGGGCTTTCCCATCGAATCTCAATAGATAAAGCACTCTTTGCAAAAACACTAGGAGCAGCTAATCCTGCAGGGATATCTTCCAGTGTTCTTATTTCACTAGGTCGACTCCTCACGCACTTGGCCGATGTACAAGCAGTGACTACAAACGAATATTTGGTGAAAACCTGCAAACCTTCAACTGTATATTGTAGCAATGGACCTTCAAATAATGCGACATTACTCCCATCCATAAATAACTGATATTTTTCTATGTTGCCATCGACTTTCTCAGGTGGAAGCCATGTTACTTTGATACTAGACGAACTCAACGCCTCTAACGAAGGTGGAGCTATCGAATCTGGCGTCAAACTCAATGTTCTAACCGTTCTTACTGAACTTTTCAAGCAGCCAGCTTTTGTACATGCTTGAATGTAATATTCATAAACAAGACCTTCTTTCAAATCGCTACTTGCGTCTCGATAATTCAGTCGAGAAGTGCTATCAATAAAACTATCGTTTCGGTAGACTTGGTAGTATAAAATGAGACCGTTGGGTACAGTGGGTGCGGTCCAAGACAAATCTACTATGGTACCAATTAATGCATTAACATTTAATTGAATTGTCCCTTCAGGTGGAGCCTCTAAGGTTTTCACTCTTGTCCAAGAACTTTCCGTTGATCCCCGGCTGTTGCTGCTACGAACTCTGTATTCATAACTTGTAAACGGAGTGAGATTATTATCCAAATACGACAAGTCCGACTCACTTGTAAAAATGACGTTTTCAGATCGTCGACGTCGCTTATCTTGAACATTTCGCCTCAATAACTCGTATTTTTTGATGATACCGTTTGGTAAGAGAGGAGGTTGCCAATTTAACAGTACCGCTGTGGAATTAGTGAAACCAACTTGCGGCTGCATCTGACCATTGGGAAGAGTTTCACCAGATTGAAAAGTTTGCTCCGGACCGGTCGTACAACCGGCACTGTTGCATATTCTCAGTGAGAATGTATAGTTAGTGAAAGGTTGTAATCTGGTGATTTTTGCTCTTCTTTCTTTGCCTTCATAAACCTTGCTATCGTCGAGAAAAAGTTCATATTTAAGCACCAAACCGTTTGTATTTTCAGGTTCATCCCAAAATACCAACAGACTTCGACCATCGAATGTACCATCTGGGTTTCGATCAACTTGTAAGGTTGGAACTTCGCTTGGTTTTGCGTCAGGCATTTTGATTAACGTCCAGTCGCTGTACCCATCACCGCCGCCACTTGTTGCAATCACTCGGAACTGATAACTAGAAAAACAAACAAAATGGAATTAGTCACTCTTGTAGAAGCTCTGGAATTGGCGGAAGGGGAGAGTTTCTCTCCCATCAGTTATCAGTGACTTAAAAAGCAGTTGGGTCAAGTTATCTTGACCTAACCCCTGCTAAATAAACGCAAACCCCTTCTTGGCCAATTTAAGAACGTCAGACAATTTTCTTGAGCAAAAATCCCAAAAACAAAAATTCCAAATTTGATAAAAAACAATAGGAGAAACTCTTTCCTTCCAAAAATTAGTCAGCTCTGACAAAGAATTGAACACAGAGTCTTATGTTTTCTAAATTCTCATTGTAAACTGCAGTGCACTTCATAAAATAATTTTGTTTTGTTTTAGCAAATGACAAGGAAGATAACGTATTAGAATCAAAGTTGTATTGGAACCACAAGTGAAATAATCACAATGGTAGCAACCAAAACACGTTTTAACAACCTGAATTTATCACTCTTTTACAAGCCTCTAACACAGTAAGTATTCAAGAACTGTCAAAAATGCTAATGTCTAAAACCTTTCAGCATTCTTGTCGATTTAACATTACTTGCCCAGTCTGGAAACCAAGTGTAGGATAATCGTAATAAAAATTCTCGATTATACTTATTCCTGCTAATTTTAACTTGAATACACCAATAAATCTCTATATAAAGTTCCTGGCCAAGTTTTTACAAAAATTGGTGACTACACATAACAATCATGTCGATAGCAATTATATGGGGCATGGGTTAAAAAAGAAAACAGACAACTTTACCAGAGAAAGGCCTATTGAAGTGAAAAGTTCGTTACCTGACAGCAGCTTTCAGGCCTCCAACAACATATTTAAAAACTTTGCCATCGCAACATGGAATTGTCTGTTGACTCTCTGAGGTGCCCACTAATTGAAAATTGATGGAATACTTTTGAATAACACCATTTGGTTTCGATGGTTGGTCCCATGTTACTTCAACATGTGTTGAATTCAATGCACGAACTTTTGGTGAAGCGAGGCCTTCTGGGATACCTTCTTTAGTCTTGATACTAGCCCAAGAACTTGATACTGGACCAATAGAGTTGTACGCACTGACTTTATATTGGTAAGTCGTAAAAGGTTCTAACGAAGCATCAAGGTGGGTGAGGGAAGTACCAATATATACTTTTATGGGGCTTCCGTTTGCTTCTTTTCTACGGTCCACGTGGTAATTGATAATTATCCCGTTCGGGTTACCAGGAGGTTTCCAGGTAATCACAACCACACGACTACTTTTACTTTCCAATGTTGGTGGCTGCATATTGGAAGGAAGAGATTCTAACGTGAATATTGATGCTTCATCACCCGTTGCACAACCCACATTCGTACATACGTATAAACGGACTACATACTCCGTGTACGGTTTCAAACCATTCAGTATTGTTGAAAATGTCAGCAGAACATTCTTTCGACGGATGTCTGCATCTTTTTCTTGATAAAATACAGAATAGCTGATAATAATACCATTTGGTTCTGATGGTGGCCCCCAACTAACGCTAATTGATGTTGACGATGTGGCTGACAGAGTTGGTTTCGGAATACCTTCAGGTGAGCTTTCTGGAGTTTGTATGACGGTCTTTCCACTAGCAGCTGAGCCCCCATTTGTGTGTGCTATAATGTGGTACGAATAAAATGAAATTGGCTTCACTGTTTTGTCACTAAACGATCTTTCTGATTGGTTTGAAATCAAAGAGTCGTTCCGAAAGAGCAGATAAAATAAAATGACTCCATTCGGCTTTTCTGGGGCACTCCATTCTATATCAACACGTTTTGGTCCCTTTACAAAAACTCTTGGTTGTTGCAAGCCGGATGGAACACCGTCTAACGTTTTGATAGTAGCTGTAGGACTTATGCCACAGCCTTTCGTAGTGCAGGCTCGTATGCGAAACGCATAAGAAGTGAAGGGCTGTAGATTTCTCACAGTAAATGACATCATAGCTCCATTACTACTTGATGCTAGCACCGAAACAAAATTACCATTTTGAAAAATTTCTGCATCATACTTATTTATGAAACCATTCGGATATTCAGGTGTTGTCCAATTGATCATAATAGAACTTGAGCTTAACGCCTTTAACGTGGGTGGGAAAACGCCAGTAGGAACGCCCTGGTTGGTATATATCAAAGTAAGTGCTGTTTGATTGACGCAAACGGTTGTGCATGCACTGATCTTATACAAATATGCTGTGTAGTACTTCAGCCCCTTATCATCAACATAAGATAATCCCAAACCCCTGTATACAAGCTGCTCTTCCTTCGCAAGCCATTCAATTCTGTACAAACGGTATTCTTTTATTTCTCCGTTCGGTTGAGTTGGTTCAAACCAAATAATTTGTATTTTCAAGTCTTCAACTAATCTCGCAACTGGCGGTTTCAACTCGTCAGGGCCAGCCATCAAAGTGAAAGTGCTGTTCACGGGACTAGTAGTATTGCCAACTGTGTTGAAACCAACTACATAATAATCATGCTTGGTGAACGGTGACAACTCCGTGTCGAGAAATGCAAAAATATTTGGGTCACGTGGTTTGTTCAGAATCTCTTTCCACGACGTCACACAAATGCCGTCTTGTGACGTAAGACTGTTGTTATAGGAGCCATTCACGTGATAACAAACTTTTTGCGAAATATCAAAATTACATTGATTGCATACGGAGTTCGCTTGACTTGAAATCGGACATGTATTTCCGTCACCGCATCCGGCAACACCTTGACTGGAGACGTCTGAACATACGTGTGTGGCTGGATCGTAAGCTTTAGAAGAACAACATGATTCATCATTGTTGATCACATTCTCACCACAACACTTCTTGTTTGATCTTTCTGAACTTCCCGTGAAGCTATGTACCTGGAAAAGCATTAACTTGACATAGTATTGATAAAAAGAACAAATCACTCAATTTTATACTTTATCAATTGGCTTGATACTGGCAGTTCTGCTTTTAATACTTTTTATAGCATACATTACAAACATTTTAGTCCTCGAAGAGTATCAAAATAAATGACAGTGACGGGAGGAGAGAAATGATTTAGGATTTTCCAGGGCAAAAAGCATTGAAATAACAAATCAAATTTACCTTGTAACCAGCAGAGTTACTATGGCAACATAAACTTGTGTCACGTGGTACATACGAAATACCACAACAAACTTTTGATGAGTCAGTAGCGTAAGATGTTCCGATCACTTCATTTCCGCAACATTTATCATTTCCGGAAACTATGTTTCCGCCACAACATTGGCGTGGTGTGGATAGACTATAACAAATATTTACGGCCGATAAAATTTTTCATAATTTGATTTTATTGGTGTCTTTCTCATCAAGAAAAAGTGGCTCTATATTAACTGATATCTTTCACATAAAATTTGCAAGCCTTTGACTTTTCTAAGATATTTTTTCTTTCCAATGTAAGCATGCAGCAAGAAGTTAGATATATAGTCAAATCTCTAATTAGCGGGCACCGTTGGGGAAAAGATTTTTGTCCGAGAAAAAATAATTTGCCCGTTAATTAGAGCTATCCACCTTTTAGAATGTCCGTTAATTAGAGTTTTGACTGCATTTCATATATTTATTGTATAGAAAAAGTTAATTTATAGCTCTTTAATTTTTGAAAGGTACAAACTGTTGGAAAAATAGTTCTCCAATTTATCATTCGAAGAAATCATATGTTAGAATGACACATTCAAAAAGGGCTCACCGGTCGTAGAGCACACCACATAAACACACTTTTGAACCATTCTGAAAGTATGGAACATCTCTACAACAAGAATCTCCAACCCCAACAACTACATTGTTCGAACTGTAGCAACATGTCTGACCGTCGAATACCTGGCGATAATTGCCGTTACAACATTCACCTGACAACTGTTTTTTATGAAAGATACCGCCACAACAGACGTCGTCAGGACGTTGCTTCGTTAAATATTTACCGTCACAACAATCTTTACTGACGTCAATATCATAAAGAGTGTTTGAACAGCAAATCTATAAAGACGAAAAACATAAACAATTAACACTCGGTTTTACTGTGAGTGTAGTTTGATGGGTGGATGATGAGGTGATGGATGAGCGATGGGTGATTTGATGGGTAGATGATAGACAAAAGATGGATAGGTTGACGGGCGGATGATGGGATGGACTGAAGGGTACTGGGCGGATTGATAGATAGGTGATAGGCAGATGATGGGTGGTTTGACGGATGGATGATGAAATGGATGGATAGTTGATTTGA
>JANSTP010111675.1:0-13032 GCA_025330745.1 Cladonema radiatum | reverse complement strand
TTGATAGTGATGTGGAATTCCCTCACCAATACCTGTACAGGTTGATGATTCTTCACAGCACAATCTTCCCAGTATGCAATGATTATTGATCATATGATAGATGCCAGATATGGAATTGATTGAGCATATACATAAAACTCCAGTGTGTTACTTTAATATATTGATTTTATATAGTCACTATAAAGAAAGCATATCAACACATAAAGCCATAATAATCTCCTTCAACAAAGTTAAAAAATCAGTACATTTTAGCCAATCTAAAGCTGTCAAAATCTCAAAAATTTTGGCTAAATCAGTATATAGTTTGGTTCCATGCTTCTTGTAAGAAATCAACCAATTACATAGCCTTTGCTAGACTTGCAGCTTGCTGTGATTCATACACAGCCTCTACCAAAAAGACTTTACTATAGAATTCTTGGAGTGAGATTACCCAAAATGAAGGGGTCTGCATTATACAGCACTAAAAACAAAGTCAACTTTAAGCTAGACCAGGACTATCAAAACAGTTAAAATGCTGAAGCTTCCCGGGGGGCTTACAGCTCCCCACAAACCCCCTACTGCATTTTTCACGTCTCCGGCGTGTAGAAAGGCCTACAGCTTTTATTTGGCCCCTCCACTTTTAATTTCTTGGCGTGGGCTCTGAAATTTCATGCAAAATCAACACAATACGGTGGGAGCTGTATGAGAAAGCGAGGAATTTTCCTCCCGTAATTTGGCAGATTATTATTTTAACAAAAATGTTAATTAACCTATTCTGCCCAGAAGATAAACAGGTAACGTTGTCTTACCTGTTAAATATTTTTCTGACAAGGTGGCAAAACATCAAGCAAATAAGTCGCAAGAAATGTGATTTTTGGCTTCAAACAGTTATGTTCTAAGGTTTTTAATGATTTCCAACAAGCTTTTTACTTGATCACTTCTTGATCAAATCTGGTTTTGCGAAACCAATATTAAGCAAACTTAGGCAAACAAAACTGCCATTTGACGTGATCACGTGACCAAAGTCAAAATCCTCAAATCGGAATAAGAACTTTGTGGTAGAAATCAGTTAAATACCTTAGAAGTAATGTGGAACTTCACAGTTCAAACGAAAATGAAAACAACCTGTATTTACTCAGTAATCTTTTCATATATCTCGATTTTCGCAAAATATTCAATTAATTATTTAAATTATGACGTCATTGTAATCCTATAAAAAGTTGGGAGGGATAATAAGATTAATATCAGCCTAAAACCTTCATAACGGTTCAGTAGTTATTGAGGAATATTTCTAATCTGAGAGCAAAAAAGCCCCCGCCCACTTTTCCATCTCAGATAATGGTAAGGTGTTTTAACCCTTTATTTCCCTGACCTCTGCCCAGCTACTGGTTTTATACCATCCGTATTCCACAGACCACAGCTCTGCTACCGGTTCAGTTTTCCCCGATTTTGAAGTACAGTACTAGATGTCATTAAATCCATTAGATTACTTCTGATTCGGATTCTACAGAAAATTCTAATGAATTTTAAAAAAAAATTATGCGAAAACATTTTGTACAAGCCGACTTATGACAAAAATAAGGGTAAAAAACGTACGATGGCAAGCACCTTTTTTTTGAATCTTTATGCAGAATATTGAGTATGCGTTTGGCGAGAAAAATGTTTTTTGATAATGTGTTATAGATGCCAGCACTATCAGAAAAAGTTAATAGTTGCTACCATTTGTTGATTATTTTTGCCATTATAAGCTTCTCAAAAGTAGGCAAAAATATGGTATTATTTTTACAAATTTTCATGAATCATGTGACTTCCATGATGTCATTTTAGAAAAATCTTTGTGAAAATATTCCTTAAGGCATAATCTCAAAAAGTTGAAAGTTTCATTTGAAATCACTTTTTCTATCAAAAGTTATCACTATTTAAGTGAAACGTGGTGTGAACCGTCAATTTTGCTCTGGGAAATACGGTGCAAAGTCTGGTAAAGAAAGGGTTAAGCTAGATTATTAGTAGAATATTAGCAGACTGTGATTTAGTTACATAAATTAACCTTTGTTGAGTTGTTAAAAAAACCTTTAATTTTTCAAATTTCTGATGTATCTACTTTCAATGTTGAAATTACTTAAACCTAAATTCAGGGGCTGGTAGTGTAGTGGTAATCTCTCAACTGCAAAAGCGGATGAAAGGTTTGTACCCGTAGAGATTTGAATCCTTTGGCGGTTCACTCTCGGGTTGTTTAGAAGAGGAATTGTCAACTGACATTGTAGGCACAAATGGGAGCATGAAGTATGATAAGACCGGGGGGTGCCGATTCATATAGCGACCACCAGATGGTGCGTCTGAGGTCAAGCGACGTTAAATAAAGAAAACTGTAGTTAACTTAACTTTATTTGTACATGGTCATTCAGCGTCAGGTGATGGGGAGAGGGCTTTGGTCATTTTACTGTATTGGGCTGGTTTTTCCGAGATACTTAACCCTAGGAGACAGTTTCTATAAAGTGATAACTATATAGAATGCAACAACCATGATCCTTTAGGGCTATAAACCTACCTATTCTTCAATACCATCTCTACTAACAATTTTCATATAAAATCCTTTCAACGTTACCGATATCATATTTCTGACGACAGTTGAAATTAAAAGGGCTTGTCAAGGAAGGATAAATCATCCCCTTTCTCCATGGTCAAATAAAGTAAAAATGTCTTAGATGTTTCCTGACTCACCTCCACTGTCTCTACCTACAAGCAATAAATACTTGCAACGGCTCTAGAGCAACAGTAAATAACGTCTAATGTGAAGATACCACTAGACAAGCCAGAGTGAAGCAACTCAAGCCTCCTGTCCTCATTCATTTACTTTTTATCACAGCTTTCATAACTATTTAGCTCGTTCTCACTCAGTTTCCAAAACTCGCTCGATGTAATTAATGTACGTATCCATGAAAATCATTTTCTACATTCTTAACCATTACTTGCCACTCTCTGATGCTTGTTTTTTCAGAATCATCACATCAATATGGGGGTCACCACATAGCAATTCTGGGTGAGGGGCTGAAAGTAGGAGAAAAAGGTCCATTTAATCAATATTTGATCCAATTTTGATAAAAAAATATTCAATCTAAACTGTGAAAGAGATCTAAAATTTAAATTTAGTGAGGCATTACCTCCTCCCACCGCTTGGTGGCTCTGTATTACATAGTAATCACTCACGAAACTACTAATTATTACCAATGCCTCCGTCAGTGTCAAAGAATGATTTTTGTGGCAAGACAGTCTTCCCTTTTTAAAGCTAAATAGCAGCTCCTCAAATAAAGTTTGTGAAAACTTGTCTGTTAATCATTAATTTCAACTTAGAAAAATAGCGTTCTTGGATATAACAATAACACTTCATTTCAGTTCGAAGGTATTTTAAAGAAAGACAGTAGACCAGGCCCTGAGTAAGGTCAGGTACCTCCGAGAGCTAGACAAATTTCTGACAGTGGCATAACGTTATCCATGTATTGAAGTTACAGAAAAATGATGGTGGACAGGTTGTAAGCAGAGGGTTGGCTCTAGAGAACATCTAACCTTATTCAGGTTGGGCATTCAGATTGATATGAAAAGGTTCTGGTGTCAAAATAACCCACCACAGCTTAAATTGCAAATTCTCAACCAAATACTATGAAACTTACCTCAAATGTGAAGTACCATTTGACGTTTCAAAAAATATGAAAATTGACCACTGAGGTCACGTAACTAAATGATGACGTCATCAAACGTGTCGAAAAATGGTGTTTTTGACTATTTCGTGTCACTTCATTTTAGCTAACCAAAATTGTTTTAGATTTCTAATTGTTGGACATAATACTCACAGTTTTCTTAGTTTACTTTTAAAGTTGTAACATTTGATTTTTCACTCCTCTTTTGTTCCTTTAAAAGATGCCAAAGAGTCAAAAAATCACTAATTTCACCATATTGTTATACCTGGGAATATAAGGCATATCCATAGTGTTTTTGAGTGAAATTTTGAAAAAAGGTAGTGAGAAATAAGTGTTACTTAAAAATTTGTGTCATGACCAGATTTATATCTGACATGATGATGACATCATCAAAATTATGGCTGAAAACTCCCGTTTTCCTCTGCCTACTGAACATTTTTTACACATGTTAACACATGTAAAAAATGTTCAGTAGGCAGAGGAGAAAGGGAGTTTGAAGGCAAACAAAATTTTTGACATTGAGTGAAAATTCTAACCTAATTGCTTTTGTAGTTTTTGAATAAGAAAAAGATTACGCCTGTACGTTGACTCTTGTGTAATGATACAATCGATTTCTCAATTATCGGTATTTGGTCAGAGGAAGTTGCTGCGTTAAATGGAAAAACATTCTTTATGTTTTTTTCTGTAAAATTGTTATTTATAACCTTAGTATTGGTAGAAAACATTTACATCTATTTTTTATTATGCAAATTCAGTATTCTTATTATAACCAGGAGATAAAAGAGTATGAAAATGAGACTGTCTACTGCACAAAGTACTTTTACATATTCTACACATGTATGTGAAAATTTCGCATTTGACCATTTTTGGAAAGGAATTTTTCGCAAAAAATTTTCGCAAATTCAAAAAAGGTTTGTTTTTAAGTGAAAAAAAATTTCACGAATTTGCCAGATACAAGAAAACCATCTTTTCTTTGAATCACATGCAAAGTCGTTTATCACATTCAAAAATGTATAATTTTTTTAAATTTTTAAAATTTTCTAAAAAAATCTTCATGGATTTTTAATAGTCAGAAAACTTTTGCGTGCCAAAAGTATCTAATACTTCATGTGAAAATACTTTTGCCTTTTGATGATTAAGGTTTTTCGAACTTTCACAAAGTGAGGTGAACTATTGATCAAGATCAATTCATTTGTGATCAAGATAAAGGAAAATTTAGTCAGACCATGCATTTTTCAGTGCTGCACCTAAGATTTTTTTGCTTGGGATTGAGACAAAAGGGACTTATTGTCAAAAATTGCAGCCAAAGGTCGAGAGCACATAGGTCCCCTTGCACATCCTTTAGGCTTGACACTGTTAGTGTACTGTTGTTAACACAGCTTATCTTGTTGATAAGAAACAGAGTAAACTCTTCCAACAAAATCCTTCAAAGGTAGCTCCAATGCGACTGTTGTGGAGACAGTAGTGGTTACCTGTTGTCACAAAAGCATTGAAACTGTTCATTAAGTTGGGCTTCTCTATGGGGCATGGCTAATTAGCGCACTCCAGCACGCTCAAATTGCCACTGTTAGATGAAACAGTCTTACCATAATTAAAAATGAGAAGCCTTTCCTTGCCATATAAAAAACGGCGAACTGAAAACAATAAAAAACCTAGGACCCAACATTATTTTACAACTTTGCTAGTCAGCACTGTCCAAGCAAGTAGAACCATGCTAAAGATGCACTTTTCAGATCTCCAGCCATCAAAAATTTACTCAAGGTACAACTAATATCACTCGAAATTGCGGCTCATAAAGACAGCACATCGCCTTAGCTATAGCTAATGGAAGACATTAAATCTCTACCACACCAATTCACATCAATTAAACATCTTCAAAAAGCAGCACAAGGATCATAAAAAGCAACAGGATATTTTTGTTAGATCCTCAATTGATCCCTGTTGATCAACCAAAGGTCTATGCTACCAGGCTTCATTCTCTCTTTCTGAAACCCATGTTTAGAAGGTTGAGCTACAGTACGCTTGCTACATTAAGCTCACCAAAGTAAATCTTGCATGAAAGTGCAACCCCATTGAGCATTGTATTGACCTAGTATGAATAACTCTATTTGAAGCACCTAAATTCACCATAAACCTAATTAATACACCATACCAAGCTAAAGAGTTGCTGCTTTTGTCTCCTGGCCGCCATTAACCATACGATCTAATGTGCACAGATTAATACTACCCGAAAAGCTACAGTTCCTTTACAGTTGTACTGTACTGTTGTAGATGGATTTGACTTGTTCATAAAAATGGAGTTGCAATGAAAAGAAGCACTGGCAGTTATCCTCAATGCACTTCAATAACATTCACAGAGTTCCTATCTCTGCTGGAGATTAAACATTTCCTGTTATCAGCATGGTATTCACAGACCAGCCCAGCAGACAGAGTTCAATAAGTTATCATAGAATCCAAAAATCTTATCGACAACAACAACAAACTGAAGCCCTCCTCACCTACCACACTGTTTCCCTTATCAGGACATGCACAAATTCTATTTCAAATAAAGCTACCCGACTACAGACCAAACAATCCCAAGCACCGTAAATTACATCCTTTATGGACCCGTGTGGCTAAAGAGTGTGCGACCCTGTTAACACAACTTAATACAATTTTGACTGCAAAGTACAATCCAACAACAAAGGCCCAGCATCCTATCCCCAGGGGCTTCTGTTATTATACAGTCAAGTCGCCCTAAATAACCCAATTGATGACATAAAATTGGCAGGATAATTGAAAGCTGTCCACATCGGCAACACAGACTTACAATTAGCCAATCAGGCTTCAAATATTTTATAAACAACTAGATTTAGAATTGTTGGTCAGAAATACTTTATCATTGGCCTTACTGCCCTTTTCTCAACAGGCAATTTGTGGTCATCAATATCTGTCTATTAGAAAAAGGCAATAAAGATACTATTTTCAAACAACTTCATAAACAATGGCTTACGTTTAGAGCAGTAAGTTAATACCAATAATCAATAATCTACACTTAAACTTTTCCCTTATTCAAAAACTGCATAAGCAATTACAGTGGAACCTCTATTAGCAGTCACTTTGTGAGACTTTACCCTTTAGCCGTTGTATTAGAGGTGACCGTTGTAAGGAGGTTTTCCTATTTAGTCAACTTTTTAAAAAATTTTGTAAAAGAATTTTATTGCTCATACAATGGGGTTATAAACAAGGAAAAATATTTAATCAATTTGTTTGCTATATTTGGAGCTCTATTTTAAATGAGAAATGGCTTTTTCAAAACCAGTGGCTGACAATATTGATGATTCTGTCGAAATTATCTCTGCTAGGCAAATTTTTTATGACATTTTCACATCCAAACTCCCAGAAAATTCATTAATATATCCATAATAACAGTCACCTTGACCGTTAATTGAGGTAAAAACTGACTGTGGGACTTCAAAATTGCTCGTTTGGCCGTTGTGTGGAGGTGACCGTTGTAAGAAGGTTTTTTTACAAGAGTTTGACCATAATTTTGGCAGGGACTGCTGCTACTGGCCGTTGTTACAGAGGTGACCGCTGTATGGAGGTGACCGTTAGTGGAGGTTTCACTGTAACTTGAAATTTTCACTTTTCTCTAAAACTTAGTTGTCCAACTTTTTGAAATAGATTTCTTCTTCCTAGCCCCCTTCCTCTCACCTGTAATTCCACTTTCTTCAAGCTTTCTTTAGCCATTAAAAATTGTTTTATTGAAAAAGTTGTGCAATGCTGACAAATATTATTTACCGTTGTCTGCGTTTTAAAAGTGTTTGTCTATTTTTGTTGATGTCATCATCATATCAGGCATATACCAAGCTGATCACAACACTTCCTGTTAAGTGCCTTTCACTTATTGCTTCCTTTTTTCAAAATTTCACTCAAAAATACTACGGACATACCTTATATTCCCAGGTATAACAATATGGTGAAATTAGTGACTTTTTGATTCTTTGGCATCTTTTAAAGGAACAAAAGAGGGGTGAAAAATCAAATGTTACAACTTTAAAAGTAAACTAAGAAAACTGTGAGTATTATGTCCAACAATTAGAAATCTAAAACAATTTTGGTTAGCTAAAATGAAGTGACACGAAATAGTATTAAAAACACCATTTTTCGACACGTTTGATGACGTCATCATTTCGTTACGTGACCTCAGTGGTCAATTTTCATATTTTTTGAAACGTCAGATGGTACTTCACATTTGAGGTAAGTGTCATAGTATTTGGTTGAGAATATGCAATTTAAGCTGTGGTGGGTTATTTTAACACCAGAACCTTTTCAAATCAATCTGAATGCCCAACCTGAAAAATGTTAGATGCCCTCTAGAGCCAACCCTCTGCTCACAACCTGTCCACCATCATTTTTCTGTAACTTCATTACATGGATAGCGTTATGCCACATCGTAATTAGATAAAGTAGTCTGAACTTCTTATTGTTTCTCTTATTTTTAGTTATTAATTGCTCATAGCATGATGTAAAAGGAAACTCCTGTTTCATTTTTTTTTTCTAAACCCCTGGTTTTATAAACACAATAAGTTATTTCTGTCTGACTATGCAACAAAAATTAGATAACGTTAGATAACTTTTGTTAACATTTGATCAGCTCCAAATAAGCTTTTGATTGATGTAAAAGGTTTAAAAGATTTTCATTCGTAAATGATGACGTCAACATTCAGGAAAATTTGGAGATGGCCCCAAGGTTTAATGACCCCTTTTACCTAAAGTTTCAGTTTCAGATTCAATTTCCAAAATGTTAAATTGTTGGTCAATTTCCTGTGTCTGACATATTTGTGACAACTCATGATAAACACTCTGCATTTTATGCTTTCCTTCAGTATTCTCAGTGACCCTTTCTTTAAAATAGCTCATTTCTGCTCTAATACCTCGAAAAAATACCCCCTCCCTGCTAATTCTGTTTTGATAGTTTTCAAAGTAATATAATTTATGTCCAAACACTTGCTGACTAATTAAGATCTACTAATACATATTTTGAGATTAAAAAATTGGGAAACATCAGCTCACTCTTCATAAGATTGTCCCATTTTCTTTCATTTTTATGGAAACTATTCCTTGTTATCCCTTGGAAACTAACGTGTTGCTTTATAAAAATTAGATAATTAAAGACGGGCAGTAAAAAAATTATGTTTTTTTTACCTCCAGCTATTGATGAACTGAAAAATTACCAACAGCTGGTTTTTTGCAATATTGCTGTTAAATTTATGACATCATCAATTTTTTGATGACGTCATCAGTGTAAAAATTATACAAAAGTGTACAAAAGTGGTTAAAGTATCAGTATGTTCAATTTTATTGTAATTGCTTTTATGGTTCTTGATTTATGGCACCTCTGCTTCTCATTGGCAAAAAGGCCTGGATAGGGTTAAGAGGCAGGTCTCAAAATTGGTTGAAAAATATGTGAAAGCTGGACTTTTGGGTAAGAAAAATACCATTTCAAGAAAGTATAAACATCATATTGATCAAAAAATTGCATCAGCACTTGTCCCCCTGCTGGAGCCAAAATGGACTATTTCTGCTCCTCGGCTCATGGACTAGTACAGGATTTCTCCCTCCTTGGCTTTTCTTCGCAGCTGTTTCAAACCATTCTTAGTGGACATTTCAATATTATATCACAGCATTTCAACTGAAATTGACTTTGAGCATTTTGACCTGTATCCCCACTGAGATGCTTGTGCTGACCTTTTTGATTTTGTCAATCAAATGAAATTTTCAGAGAATTCTCTCTAAGGATTCCCTATTCTGATTCTGAGCGATTCCTGTGGATACTTTGCAGAATACAAAAGACACCATTAGTCAAAATAAAGCTAAATTTGAGCATTTGTAGAGCCTTTCGTTCTAAATAACTCATCAGGAATCACACGATAAAGGCCTTTGGGTCAAAATTGGTATATTAACCTCAAATTAGTTATAAATGAGATTCATTAGTGAACTATATGATATAAAACCAATACAAGTAAGTAAAGTTATTCTTTTTTTCCATCCGAAATGGTTCGATTTCCAGGTCTTGCTTTCACCAAAGGATCACAATTATTATAAATTTTGGACCAAAATTTTGTCACGAATGGGCACAATACATTATTTTAGAATATTTAGAATATTGTTTTTTAACATTTTAATAAACTCCCTGTTTCATTAAAAAAACAAAAAGTTATTTATTTGAAGTTAAAGTCAGTTGAACTCTTATCTGAAGACCAAATTTTAGGCCAAATTTTGGGGTTTTGGGTCCAAAATAGGCCTTTGGGTAAAAAATTGTGATTTGAAATAGACTGCAAACAATAGTTAAATACATCAGTAACTACACATTTTTTAAATTTTGGAAAAATCTTGAGTAGAAATGGTTTTATGACTATTTTAGTGAAGGTATTCTTAAACAACTGTGTTTGCTCATAGCTACGTTTTTATTCCAACGAAAAAATTAACTTGTTGATCAGCGTGATTTGAACACAGGAAATAGCACTATATCAAGTTAGTTACATCTATTTATTTTGACCAAGAAAAACTACTATTGTCAAAATGGAAGGTTTTTCACAAAGCACAGAAGAACTTTCTTTTGACTAAAGAAAGACTTTGATTATCAAAACAGAAGATTTTTTATGGTACAAAAGAACCTTATTTTAACTAAGCAAGGCTCTGATTATCAAAATAGAAGTTTTTTCAAAGCATAGAAGAACTGTATTTTGACTAAACAAGGCTCTGATTATCAAAGCGAGAGGTTTTTCAAAGCACAGAAGAACTTTATTTTGACTAAGAAAGGCTCTGATTAACAAAACGGAAGGTTTTTTAAAGCATAGAAGAACCTTATTTTGACTAAAGAAGACCCTAATTATCAAAGCAGGAGGTTTTCCAAAGCACGCAGAAACTTTAATTTGAGTAAGAAAGGCTCTGATTATACAAACGAAAGGTTTTACGAAGTACAGAAGATCTTTATTTTGACTAATAAAAGCTCTAAAACATAAAGGCTAAAGAAGATCTTTATTTTTTTAAATGCTTGATTGAAATGCATTTAATGCTTCTAATGTCTTGTAATTTAATGTCTCTCTTGTATAAGACTTGCAGGTTGAAAAAAACTTTTCAATCTAAAAGACGTTTCTCAAAAAACATTGTATATATAATAACTTTGTATAATAGAATTTTCTTTACTTGTTTGTTTCTTATTTATTTTTTATTTTTTTTTGTAATTTTTTTTAGATACTTACAGGATGTTTTTCAAATTTTAATTTTTTAAAAATTTTACTCTAACCCTTTCTTTGCCATGCTGTTAAAAAATCTTTTTGAGTAGTTACAATAATTTTTTTTCTTATTCTCATAATTTACAAAAAAGATTAAAAAAATAAAGTAGCAAAAAGGGAAAAATATGTCAGTGGTTCACAGGACTTTTGCCAACAATTTATATTGATTTGCGATGCCATGGTAGGGTGTGTGGGCATGGGGCAATATATTTTTGTTGGATTTGTTACATTAATTTGCTAATTTATTGCTAATATTAAGAAATACTTGAGAATCCAACTTAGTATATTAATTTTTTTATCAAAAGGAAAAATAATAAAAAACATTAACCATAGCGCATGTTTCAATAATTTGCAATAAAAAATGTAAAGTTCATATAAGTATGGATTTTTAAAGTTTTTTCATAAAGAAATATTTAATTGAGTAAAAAAGAATGAGAATGAGAAAATAAAACTGTGTATTATGAAAAAATTTATAAAAACGAATGGAGGGCCAGGAGTCGAGAAAGTGGGCCGAGGGCCAGGGGTGAGGAAACCCAAATACACCTGTAGAAAAAGAAAATATATGTAATATATGAGCTTACATTTATTTTGTAAATCAAATTCAATACATTTTATGGATTTATTTGACAACAATTTTTTTGCACCTATTTTTTTTTTTTTCCTAAAACGCCAGCACAATATTTCACGCTCACCTCTTAGAAGCCAAAAAAATTTCTCTGGGAGCGTCACAGCAAGTGTGAGTGCTATCGCGCTCACTTCATGTCATGGCCTGTCCAATCTAATGTATTCAAGTATTCAACCAATGGAATAATTTTCTTTCATCATACAGCAAAGTTGAGTCAGATCAATTGGGATGTGAAAATATCAGAGGATATCATCTAAAAAATTATTAGAAAGCTACTAATGACAGAAAATTTTTTTTATCATTTAGTTCGTACCTATGTACCATCATATTGTCTGACAACTACATCGATAAGCCTTTGAAATTTTACTTGCATTTTTTTTTTCTATTTCATCTCCTTATATATATTTTTCTCTATAGTCCTTTTTGGAAATTAACCAGTAGTTTTTTAAGTCTTACTTTAATATTTCATATTCTGGCCCTTTTTAGAGTTCATTTATTGGGCGCTGCCTTGAAAAATAATATCAGACAAATGTAATAACAAAAGACAAATGTACCTTGTTGCGTTAGTCGTTGTTAGTATCAGTCTCAGTTACCATAAGTATAATGTCATATAGAAATGTAATGTAATCATTGAGCAAAGTTATCATGCTAAAACTATAACTAATTACCAATAACCATAAAAAACCAATATCGGAGCTAATACCATTCAACCATAACCATAACTAACCAAATGTCAATGATTAACACATAAATTAAATTCCCATGGATTCAGTAACTAATTAATATAACAGTTATTATTCAATAAACATAAAAGAGAGATTAACATGCCCCTGCAGAAATACAGTTATTTTATTTGTTTTTATGAGTGAAATTGAAAATTTTAAGAAAATGGTGGTCTTTGTAGTCAAACTTGTCCCCATTTTTGACATTTTCGGATGCTGCCCTGTCGGATACTGCCCTGATTTTCTAGATTACTCTCTGTGCGAACTTTATACACTAATGTAAATATCTTGTGTTGTTGTTTTTAATTTTTATATTATTTTTTATTTTAAAAATTTTTTCTTAGAGTTTAAACCTTTGTATATTTTTATTGCTATTAATATTTTAGTTTTTAGGATCCTATACCCTTTTATAGCTTGCTAGTATTACGTTGTTTATATTGTTTATTAAATATTCTTTTGACAGTGTATTGACCTGTTTTTAGAGAGATTTCCCTCGTAAGCTGCCCTTCTCTTTGTATCTTTACTGTGACAGGAATATATTATTGTTATTATTCTATTATAGGCATTACAAAGCATTCTGTTCACACTTTGGTATTTCGATCAATCAAAAGATCTCATGATATGTTTTTAGCCGATAATACCTTACCCTTACCGCCAGATAAACAAGCTGATGATGCTCGTCGTAAGTACAAATTTATGGCAGAATACTCTCATCTCAAAGACAATGATGG
>JANSTP010111564.1:0-13037 GCA_025330745.1 Cladonema radiatum | reverse complement strand
AACTTTAATGTAGGTACATTGGATTTGTTCAAGATTTTAATAAATGTAAACATGTGAGGTATTGTTTACGAAAAAAAAAAAAAAAAAAAAATACGAAGGAGTGTACTTTAAATTTCGTGAGCTGTTGTTTTTTAGTTGTTTTGTTTAATTCAAAATCTTATTTTAATTGAAAATAATTTGCGTTGATTGATCAGGCAAGGTCGTATGAGCAAACACATTGTGACCTTTTAGTAAAAGTTCAAAGGAAGAAATCAAGTTGTTTTTAATGCTCTTCAAATACAAATGTAATTTTCATTACAAGTTTGTTTGTCCAGATGTATTAGGATTTGACATTTAAATGCTGCTGCAATCGAAAACAATGGGAAACTTTATTCAACCGAAGAGCCTGAAATCTAGCAGAAAAGACTAAGAGGTATGCATTAATTAATTTCATATACTTTAAGTTTGATTGCCGTTAACTAACATTGAATTCAACACTTCAGAGCCCAGTTTCATAGCTGCAAGAAGGCTTTTTAGTCGAGTTCAAACAAAAGTCAAATTCGGATGTTGGCCTGTGTAAATAGTCTTTATCAAGGGCATCACTTCTCTCGATAATCCAGTCATATTTTCTAAGGGAACATGGGTCAGTTGCTTGAGCTGCTCACTTTTAGCTATTTAACAGAGCAACTTTCAATTGATGTTGTACACGCAAAAGGGAGCATGAAGTGTGAGTTGGGCAAGTTGGTTTAAATAGACCGCAAATGAAGAATAACGTTTTTTCGTTTTTAGATATGGATATGAAACTCTTGCTGATATGTTCTATGGCAGCGCTATGCGGTAATTAGTAGCTTTCTCAAATTTTGTTTCAACCTTTTGTTTTCTTTATTATTTCACGATATTTATTTACAAACTTCTCTTGTTATTTAGCGGCGCTAGAAAGTGATGACGAATGCACATATCGTAAGTGTACTTAGATTTAAAGAATAATTTTTGAAATTGTATTAGCGAGTGTTGCTACTAGGAAGAGTATGATTCTGATAAAAAACTAAGAATTATTATCAAATATATATACAGTGAAATCTCCGAACCAGCGGAGACCTCTAAATAACAGAAACATTTCTCAGGCTCGCATTACGGCTAAAATCTCACAAAGTCTATATAACAGAGACCTCCAAATAACGGACACTTTTGTTAAGACCCGCAGGTGTCTGCTACTCAGAGATTTCATTGTAACATAAATTAACAAGAATGTTATTTTAATTTAGCTGATCCGAAATGTGCCTGGAAATGGAGGCAAACAAGAGGTGCAGAAATGCTTGAAGGTTGACTTTTACTTCTAATTGTCTTTTTAGTTTCCAAAAAATTAATCAGCACAATTTCAAAAGATTTCAAAATATCTAATAACATCCAAATGTAAAGATACACGCTCTTCTTATGAGAACAATTTTGTAAGCACGAGCCTTAACCCTATTCTAGCTGAGGAGAGGGGGGGGGCGGATTCTACCCCCCTTGTAGTTTTTCTGATATTACTCTAAAACTAAAAGAACTGTTATCATAAAACTTTGTGACTTGAAGTTTATCTGGAAATATTTTACATTTCACCACGCCCAATTTTGCCATGGCAGCGCCCATTTTTGGGTCCAGTAGTTCAATTTTTGGGCCCAAATTGGGGCAAAATCCTAATTTTGGGCCAAAATTACCTGCAAGTCCCAGAGATCCAAAAGTACTTTGGTTTTGTAGGAAAATAGTGAAAACCGCATGAAAAAAGCTTTTTTGGTTCAATTTTAGTAGCTACTTAAAGTTGGACCTCCGAATCACCCATTTTTGACGACCTGGCGGACAAAAAACGATGACGTCATCAAAATGTGATGACGTCATTGGTCCAATTTGGTACCAAATTGTTCAGAATAAGTTTGTTTACAACTGTGTTAACTTTTATCACTTTATCATTTGTGGTTCTCAAAATATCGAAAAAAGCATCAAAGAAAGCCCAGCGTGAAGAGGGTAGAAATTTTTGGCAAAAAATTAGAGCAAGCTAAGGACAAACTGAAACTCGTGATTATAAAAAAAAGTAATAAGAGCACCTGCTATTCTGTTATTTATAGAACAATGTTAATAAATAACAGAAGTAAATAAGGACACTTTAAGAAAATCTCAGCCTATTTTTCATCTAAAAACAAGAACAGCCAGGCTCAGGTCGGATTGTACTGGTTCTTATAAAAATGAAGCGTGTAATGTATCACAGAAACGAAAATGTTATTTCAATAATCATTTCAGAACACCAATTTTTTTTTTCATCGTATATTCAGAACAAAGTTGAAAATTTTTGGAGATTTTAATAGACCTCTAATATTAGTTAGACTATGAATATACAGTTCTTATTGGAAAAAATCACCATTCTCTCATAGGTGAGCGAAAGAGTCGATTTTCGAAGGTTATATTTTAGAGTGTTTGTTTCCTTGGTTCCAGATTCTACGCACGCTGATTAAACCAGTCATGCTGCTAATTAAAGCCTGCTATAACGTTTTAAAAATATTGTAGAAGTATTTTGAAAAATTAATGTTTTTGATTTTGTTTAGATGTATTAGATGAACCAACAGACTGTCGATGTAAGTATGTTGAGCTCAATTGCCTACGCCTCCTCCCCCATTAGTTCTTAAATCAGAAACCATAGCTCTTTTCCCACACACTTTTGTATATCTTGAAAGGTGATTCGTAATGATGATGCTACCTAAAAACGTAAAGCGTTTTCCAATAATTTTGAGCATTCTTCAACCTCTGAATGGAATTTGCGTAAATAATGCTTGGTAAACGCAAAAACTTATTCAAGTTTTCACGTTTTCCATTTTTTGAAACCCTTTTACAGAATTACAAAATGGAAGTTAGATGCTTCAAAGCAGCCAGATAGAATTCAACTAAATATGGTTTTCAAAAGAATTCACTTTTGTTCTTTACCCTTGATAGAAAATACTTGAAAAATTTACTTTCAACAAAGGTTGCAAATACATTAAATGAATTAAATTTGCTTTATTTTTTAGTAATTTAATTTATCATTTAGACGATCCAAGATGTCGAATTTCAGATTTACCAGAAGCGGAAGGTAATAGTTTTGTTAGTTTACACTTCGGAGAAGATAGCTATAAGAAAGGATTTATTTGAATAATAAAGGGTTAGCTCACGATAACTTGGTTTAAATAAAAGGACATAGGGTTAACTTTACTAGGGTGGAGCAATCCAAAGCGATAATGATAACCTTGATAGTGTGAACAATGCTTTAGTAGCTGGTAAATTTCTCTTTGATAAATTTTATTTCAATCTTTTGTTTTCTTTACTATGTGCGACATTTATTTACATAAGTTTCTTGTTATTTAGCGGCGCCAGAAAGTGATGACGAATGTACATATCGTAAGTGTATTTAGGTTGAAAATATAATTTTTGAAATTGTATTGGCGAGTGTTGCTACTAGGAAAAGTTGATTTTGATAAAAAATGTAGAATGATTATCAACAAATTATAACATCAATTAACAGTAACATTGTTTTGATTTAGCTGATCCAAAATGCGCATGGAAATGGAGGCAGGGAAGAGCTGCAGAAATGCTTGAAGGTTGACTTTTTTCGTTTCTGCCTTATTGTTTGCCTTTTAGATTTTGAAAAACTTATGAATAAAGCTTATTCAATTTAAAAAGACCTCAAAACTTCTAGTGACATCCAAGTGTTAGAAAGATAATGGACCACAGAAACGAAGATATTATTTCCATAATAATTTCAAAAGACCTAATTTTTTTTCTTCTAAGATTTAGAATAAAAAGAGCTTCTTGATCTTGATAGACTCCAAATATTAGTTAGACTATGTCTTAACTTCTAAAAAGAGCACCATACTTTCAAAGAATTATTGTTTCCTCGTTCTAGATTCTGCGCACGTTAGCAAAACCAGTTGAAAATTTAATGTTTTTGTTTTGTTTAGATGTACTAGATGAACCAACAGACTGCCGTTGTAAGTATGTTTAGCTCAACTTCTTCCGGCCCCTTCCCTACCGCCTATAAATCAGAAACAATTCGACTATCGACAGGAAACTTGTGTTTGAGATACTATGTTTATTGAATTATAAACTTTCCTAACTGCAATTGGGGCGAAAAATAAGAAAAATTCCCTTAAAATAAATCCTAGTTTTCATGTTTTTCAGTGTTTGAAACCCTTTATGAATTTAGAAAGTTGATAGTAACCAAACAGAATTCGTTAATTAACATTTAGTTTTCATAAGATTTCACATTTGTTCTGTTAACATGATAGGGAAAATGCTGTATGGAAAACAGTTGAGTACCTCAAGTTAACTTTCCGTCGTTCTTTAACCCTCTGTTTACTCGGCTTTTCGGTGCACGTTGTTTACTGAGGGAAATGGGGGGGTCTAATAGATTCCACAACTTATTCGTTTCTCATTTCTCAGGGACAAGCCATAGAGCCTTGAAACTTTGTAATGTAGAAGTATATTATATTAGCTTGAAAACCGAAAAAAAAAGTTGGCCTCTTTAATTTCCGTTTGCCTCGATTACCCAAAATTTCAAAAAAGTCCGAAATTTTAAAATTACTTTATCGCATTCAACCAATTAATGGTTACTGCCACGCTACTTATTTAAAATGACTCTAGATATGATTTTTGTTTGTTATTTACTTGCCCAAACACTGATCTCAAGATATAATAAAAAAAAAAAAAAAAAAATCAGTTTTTTTAGTAAAAACAGAAATTTTTTTTATCAAAGTTGTTTACTGGCGGGGGGTCCATTTTTTCGGAACAAGGCCCTTTCTGAAATTTACATGTGGGTGTCAAGTTCCTAGGTAATTAGGAATATGTCAAAAAAATCAAAAAAAGGTTAATCAAATTTCGAATTTTCTAGACATGGGGATTCTAAAAACCGGATTAAACCAGATAAAACCAAGTTTTTTTGAACTAATTCATTCTAAATAATTGAGTTTAAAATTATCTAAAATTTGAATTTGGTTGCAAAAAAAGGGTCAGGTCAAGATAATGAAGGCCAAAAATGGATATTTTACAACGAAAAGTTAAGTTGAGGTACTCAA
Organism: Cladonema radiatum; assembly: GCA_025330745.1. Lineage (NCBI taxonomy): Eukaryota > Metazoa > Cnidaria > Hydrozoa > Anthoathecata > Cladonematidae > Cladonema > Cladonema radiatum. The sequence continues at coordinate 7,980 of JANSTP010111564.1, read as the reverse complement.
CCTCACTCCTTATATCATCTCCAACATGATAGAAAATACTTCATAAATTTAGTTTCTTGTATAAAACAACAACAGTTGAAAATACACTGTGTTAACAATATTTTCAATATCATTTAGACGATCCAAGATGTCGAATCTCAGATTTTCCAGAAGTCGAAGGTAATTGTTTTTGTTCTGGTCATAATCTACGGAAAAAAAGCTTTCAGTTGCTACAACACAGTCATTTTAAAGAAAGCTGCAGGGAAGACATCAGTGCTTTTTGGGTATTTATTCAGTAATAAAAACTAATTATGGGTCGTTGTTAAGAAAAATATAAATAGTCGAAATTGAATTTGAATTTGTCTTGATAGCCCCCTACTAACACATTCTTTAAGTTATTTCTGGAGTTCTCAAAAGCGTTGTACAGTCTTTATTCGGAAATTAGGGGAGTGTAGTAAAAATCTACATCATTTTTAGTTCAGAGTCAATAAAGGGAACAATTGAAAAAATGAGTTAGCATGATTCCAGGCTAGAAAAACAACTTAGTGAAATGACATTTAGCAAACAGTGATATAATTGGTTAACTCTTCTGAAAAGCTCTAAAATTAAACAATAGGGTCTGTTTAAAAATTCAGTGTCGGACGAAAAAAAATTATAGTTTTTTAAGCCACCAAAAATATCAGGTGGGAATGAGTAGACTGACGTACTGGTAACTGGGTTCAGAATAAATACATTGAAACAGCACGTCATTAAAAATATTTCATACTTGATCGTTCTGATCGAGTGTGACGTTACTTAAAACAGACCCGAAAACAAAAAGGATTGCGAGAAAAACTGTGTAAAATTCTACTAGTTTCCTTAAATATTCTGTTTTCTTCTGGTAAATACTGTTTTTATTTACTAGAGTTGATGTAATTATTAGTGTTACTTTTTAATGACCTTTTCTGAAAACTCTTTTCTTCTTGTTCCTTGTTCTAACTTTTCCCTAACAGACGTGTTTATTTTCTTTTAGAGGTTCTTGATGATGTTGAGAATTGTGTCAGTAAGTTGATTGTTAGTAACTCTGACGATTTTTTTATTCATAAAATGAATTGTTGTTTGACACTGAAAGGTAGGGATAAGCGGGACTCAAGAAACGCAGCATTGTATCCATTACCATATGTTGTCTTTTGTTGTCGCTGCTGAAAGTATTAATACCATTAAACGTGTATAACACCTCTCAATCTCTTGTGTTCTTTGCTTATAGAAAACCCCTTCAGATGTAGAATAACAAAGCGAATGGTTGAAGGTATGTGGTTCCCGTACTAAGAAATTCATATTATATACAGGGGTGCCAAACCTGCTGCAGTTGGAAGGGTTTGCACCGTGTAGTTTTCAAGGCCTGTTTATCAATCCATTGACAGTCGATTAACCTTCTCACTACACCCTAAAATCACAGTATTTCAGATAGTTTACTGGACAGCTTATGACTACTTGCAATTGCAGCTTAATTGTTTTAAAAACTCTTAATCATAAGTTTTATTGCCTTGAACAATTCATTTGTGTTCTATTTTTTTCTATTTTTTTTTTACTTTTTTAGAAAAACTTGGTGTTCTCTGCAAAGGTAGGTTGAATGTCAAAATTAAAATTGTTCACGTTTTTTTTATATAACCTCAAGAGGTATTGTTCAAGATCAGTATTAAAATTTTTAAAAGATTTTATTTCGTAAATTAGTGCCCTTAGAGAGATGGAGTTTAGTTTGTTATTGAAAAGCTGGTCGTTGTTAAAAGCCCAAAAAATCTATAGTTTTCTCGAAACTTCATTTTGTTTCTCTGTAAACAAAGTCAAGATGCGTTAAATCCAACGCTCTACAAGAAACTTTCATAGTTTTAATATTTTTCTTTATTGGATTTGTATTTTGAACCTGATACCCAAACTTTAACCGGGCCAAAGTTTTAACTAGTCTCAGATTAGACCGGGTTTTACCAATGTAAGGTCGTTTTTACTTGAACTCGTAATTTTCAACTCGCACCACTGACATTGATACAAACAAGAAGCCACTCTCAAGACATTGTATGTAACTAAGATCTTTAAAATTCTCCTTTCAGACAATCCAATGTTGTGCCGCGTATCGAAACGTATGGTTGATGGTAAGTTAAGAAGGTTGTTTGAATACGTTACTGCAATACCCGTTCGTTTACGATATATTAGACTAACTTGGTTTTTTGTTTTCCGTTTTAGTGAAGCCTCCAGTGACTTGCAAAAGTAAGTTTGACGATGAAAGGAAGTTGCGAGAAAACTGCTGTTCCAAATAAAATGACTTCATTTTATTATAGTTGTCAATTATAATCATGTCCATAAATATTTGTCACTAGCAGAATTCTTTCTAATAATTGGCACCACAAGCGACAGTAATGATCGGAAATTTTAATTAGTGTACCTAACTCAAAGTATGAGTAGAGAAAATAAAAGCAGGCAAACTACTTCTGTCAAACACTTTTGTCCGAATCTGAAAGTCTGCAGACAGAAAACAATTTTTTGTTTTTTCCATATTCTATACTCTTTAACAACTTTTAATTTTTTTAGAATATCCTTTTATGTGCAGGCAAACGAAACGCGCAGTACAAGGTGATCTTTTTATTTTGTTTTTACAAACACATAGTTGAAGTCAGAGCATCACTAGAGGATTTGATGTTTTGTCGATTTAGGGAGGCAGTTCGGCTGTCTAAACCAGACCACGGTCAGTAAAATCAAAACTTAAAAACTAATTGGGGACCAACCTCTTAATTTATCTTTTCAAGAGAAAAACAATTTTAACCTTGTGGTCTGGTTTAGTTAGGCAAACTATATTTATTCGAATATAAGAGTTCGAATTCATGCAAATCGAATGTAAAAAGACCAAAGAATTCGTTCTACATAGATGATAATTCGATTTAATGAATTCGAATGATATGAGTTTAACTTCAGATCATCGATTATTTTGGAAATTTTCCTTTTTCGTTTTCCATTGCATTCATATAGTTTTCATAATTGTGTTGAAAAGATAAAATTTTTGTCAATTTGGAATAAGACAAATTAATGTTTAATATTTTTTTGTTATTTAGTGAAACCTCCAATCACGTGCAAAAGTAAGTGAAAGAATTTATTTCACGTTTTTATGCCTCGAAATTGGAATAAATATGAGAGCAAGAGTGCTCAGTATAGTACACCATACTGAGGGTATCGTACTCTATTCAAATCCTTAAGTTAATCGGATTTTTTAAAAAACATTTCACTAAAAGATAACAAAAATGTTTCTAATCAACCTTGAATATAAAAATTTTAAAAACAAGATGTAAAACGTTTGAAAATATACATAAAAGATAAAAAAAATCAGATTTTGGAATGTATAAAACAGACATGAAAAATGTTAAAATCATTGATCAATATGCTTTCCTTTGTCTTTTTTAATCTGACTACACCGTAACCCAATAAATGTTATTTACAGGAATATAGACGACAAAAGTAAAGCATGTCTTTTTATCCATACGACCAAGACATGTGATAGAGAAGACAGAAATCTCCTCAAAAAGACTTGTCTCTTTGAATTTGATTTTTGAGTAAAATCTGGAATGAAAAATTAGCTAATATTTGAAAAAACAAATCTAATTTCTTTTGAAGTTATTATAGATTGAGAAAGTTATTCTCAACAAATTATATATCAATCCAAGAAAATCTTCCACAATTGTTTTTGTTGTAAAAACTAAAGAAAATATAAAAGTTTTAGCTTTTAATGCCATTTGAAAAAATGCCACCTTTTTTCTGCCCACCATATAATTGGCACCTCAAGCGACAGTAATTATGGGGAATTCTATGTTTTAAAAGGTAGCTGTTTATTCAAATGAGTATTTTGTTAGTCTTGTGACTTTAGGGCTCATAAAAAAAGGATGAAAACCACATAATGCCCTTGTCATGGGGTTTTGAAGTCACAACTATGCTTTAATCTTCTAATAAAACATTTTAATTACTGTGCCTATCTCAAGGTATGAGAAGAGAAAGTGAAAACGAGCAAACTACTTCCGTTAAACACTTTTCTCCAAATCTGTAGGTCTGTCGGAGGAATATAATTTTTTTTTTTTTCCATATTCTACACTCTTTAACAACTTTTAATGTTTTTAGAATTCCCTTTTATGTGCAGACAAACGAAACGAGCAGTTGTAGGTAATCTTTTTGTTATGTTTTTACAAACACATAGTTGAAGTTAGAGCATCACCACAGGGAGTTTGATATTTTGTCGACTTAGAAAGGCAGTTCGGCTGTCTAAACTGGACCGCGGTCAGCAAATTCAGAACTTAAAAACTAGTTGAGGACCAACCTCTTAATTTATTTTTTCAAGAACAGAATGTTTTATTTTTAATGTTTTCATATATCTTTTTAAAAAAAAGAATATTTCTGACATTGTGTTCTGGCTTAGTTGAGCAAACTATACTGAGATGATTATTCGATTATAAGAGTTCGAATTCATATAAATTGAATGCAAATTACATGCATTTATCTGCAGCTCATCGATTATTTTGGAAATTTTCCATGCTCATTTTCTATAGCGTTCATATGTTTTTTATAAATGTGTGTGAACGATAAAGTTTTTGTCGCTTCGGAATAATGCAAATTAATGTTTTATATTTTTTTGTTATTTAGTGAAACCTCCTATCACATGCAAAAGTAAATGAAAGAATTTATTTCACGTTTTCATGCCTCGAAAACGAACGTTTTATGAGACCGACGACGTACAGTATAGTACACCATATGACAGTATGGTACTCTATTCAAATCTTTAAATTGATTACCGTTGCTGATAAAGATTTATTTTAATCTGGAGATACCTAAATTCCTCAAAAAACAAATTTAAACACATTATTTGTATCTTATAAAGTCTATTTGAAATATGGAAGATGGAAGCTCAGATTTTGAAAAAATCATTGCGTGGTTAAATCTTATTTATTTTATTTCCTTATTTCAGCTCACCCAATGTTCTGTCGATCGAGCAAATAAACGAAACAATGAAGAAGAAAACAGTATATGTATTTTGAAGTGTTTAAATATATTATCAGTCTTCATAATACATAAATACATGTTACTTTCAAAAACAAACTCATACTTTTCAAACTTTTCACTACTGTTAATATGCATTTGCCAACGTTTTTACAACAACCAACCACCGATTTTTCGTTCTCTGAAAAAACCCGTTATATGTGACGCCGAAATTGCTATACTTTTTTCCTGAGTTTTTTAATTGGCCCAACCAAAAGCTATTTTGAAATAGGAGTCCTTCATGCTTCAAGCCTTAAAAAAAATTGTATTTACAGGAGAAATTTTATTTGGTTTTGGGAAATTCCCTCTGACGGTGGAAAAGTTAAAAAGTGCTATGAGATCCAAGTTTCCTCTTAACTGAATTTATTAGAACATAACTAAAAAACCTGCTTAAAATATATTAATACTATGTCTGATAAGGTTAATAGCCCCTAATGCAATAATTTGTGTCAAAAATCATACTTCATAGCCATAGACTTGCATCTCGCAAATATGCAGAGGATTATTTCCGTTGTAAACCTGTAATCTGACGAAACGACCCACCAAATAGGTAAGACAATCAAAAGTTTCAATTTGGTTTGGTGTTGTTATTTTATCAAATTTCTTGCATATTTTTCGTTCTTTGTTTTGTTCTTTGTAAACAAAGATCGTAGCATTCTTCAGACGTTTGTGCAAGTCAGCTTCTTTTCGTTTATATATCACAACATTATCGATTACAAAGTAGCTTCGTAAATCAACTTGTAGCCAATTCGGATCAGGGTTTGTGGTATGTTGGCAAGAACCACCATAATATTTTTGAAATGCGTTACCATCAAAAGCTCTTCCAATAACGGCAACACCATGAGTTGATGATTGACTTGACGGTTTTCCAGTAGAGATAATTCGCAATTTTACTCTGATTGCTAAAAAGTAAAAGTACCTATTGAATTTGTTAAACAAAAAAAAAAAAAAAAAAAAAACGTTAATACAGTTGGACTCACGTAGGTTTTACTCACGCATAAAGAATATGACAGCAGGATATTAGTTCTTTGTGTCCATTTTTTTTTTATAATTCCACTTTTCTATTTTAATATTTTTTTTTTCTACTTTTTTTCACTGTTCAATGACAGTTACAAAGTACAGAATAAAAAAAATTAATAGAGTTAATTGTTTTAAGTAGCAGGAGAGGGCAATTAATCTTGGTTTGTCAGTTTACTGATACACTATTATTATACCTGTGGGATCATTAGGTGATGTTTGTGAAATATTCCTTCTATGCGCATGCATTTATTTCTAATAAAGCAAACAGCTCAGACTCTCTGTCCCTCGTTTATCAAATTGAAAAACCGGTGAAACACCCTTCTGCCTATCTTTATTTGAGAACTGACAATTAAAATAAAATTGTGCTCAGAAAGTCAGGGTGATGACAGTTGATAAAAATGTAGTTATTCAATTCCTTATTCATGTATTCATTTATTTTATTCATCATTCCATGGATTTTTTTTGTTTTGTTTTTACCCGGCGTGATGTCCCAATGTTTAAATTTATGCTCATTCGGTCGTGATGACCTTGCTATAGCCAATCATCTATATGCCTCCCTAGATATGAAAGTTTCCGTTTCTGAAAAGCGAAACTCTGAAGCTCCGAAACCGCCATATTGCAAAGTACTGGCAATTAGGGTTTAGAATTACTGGCACGTGGTTTAGACGCTTCCGCGGATTTAGACGCGGATTTAGGAAATTCTCGAGCTTCAGAGAAATACGCCGACTTTCATATCTAGGGAGGAATATAGATCATTGGCTATAGCGTGTTGCCTTTCATTTGTATAACCGGGCGTGATGTTCCAGAGTTTAAATTTATGCTCATTTGGTCGTGATGACCTTATTCAGGCGTGTTGCCTTCATTTGCATGAACGGACGTGATGTCCCAATGTTTCAACTTTATTGTGTTACTATGCCATGAAAATGGGGAAAAACCCAAAAAAAGACCGAGTAGATCTTATCGCCGGTAACCCAAATATTTATTAAGAAAACAAGTTACAGTTAAGAATTTTTCTTGCATGTGAAAGTGTTCAAAAATGATGCAACTTATGAATAAAACAGATTAGTGATTAAAGATGGTTAGTAATTTTTGAAAATATTCTCTGCTTTTAATAGAACATTCTTCATTCCATATTTAAATTGAGAATATGTTTTACATTCAGATAAATTGGAATTTTCATCCACGATATATTTTTCGAAAGCTTAGGCTCCCTGAAATCGATACAATACAACTGTTGACGGTATAACTGCAGGTTTTTTTAATTGGCCTTTTGTTCTTAAGGCATACTTAGTCGTCTATTTATTTGCAAAAAACTGGTGTTTGATCTTAAACATAAAGCATAAGATATTAAGATAGTTTAGTTGATAAATATCAAGGGTTTCATTTCTTTGAAAAGAGGTTTTGAAGACAACAAACGATCTTTGAAAAATATAATACGTACGGCATGTTTTCGGCTTTCTAGTTTACTTTTATGGGTACTAACCCATGGAATATTGGCATAAGTCAGATAGCTGTGTGTAAAGTGGACCTAAGCTCCTGAAATGCTAACTAAGGTTTTCAACTAAGAGCTTCGTCAACTATCACTCCTAAGAACTTTGTGGTTGTTTCTCTTTCAATTTTATTTCCATCTATTATAAGGTCAGGAATATTATATCAGGTGGCAACATTTTACGCCTTGAAATAAAACCCATTTGATATTTCCTGTGATGGACAAAATGATAGAATAAATTTCCATTATATATGAGACCGACGGGATGAAGCCTGGAGCAATTAAGAATTATATTTTCCAAAGACACCAAAACTAAAGTCATAGGTCATAGTAATAGGTACAATAATGGAATAAAGCCAATGGAGCGAGGCTAAAGTAAATGTCTAGTTTGCCGCAAATGAAGGTTTGCCACTAAAACAACACACTATTCATTTTATTAATTC
>JANSTP010111453.1:0-13037 GCA_025330745.1 Cladonema radiatum | reverse complement strand
AAATAAAAGATAAAAATAAAATAAATTAAAAATATTAATAATAAATTAATTCTAATAATATAAATAAATAGATAAATAAAAAATAAATAAATAAGTACTGTAACCGAAAAACAAAAAAATGGATAAGTAAATAAGTAGATAAGTATCAAGTAAAGAAATAGGCCAAACCAATCTAAGAACTTATGAATATATGCTCTCCTTACTTTTTCTTTTCTTTTTTTCAAAGAAGTGTTTTTTCAATGCATGCTTAAAAGTATTTGTGTTATCAATTTGTTTCATATTAGCATGTAAATAATTCCAATTGCATGGTCCAATGAATGAGAAAGATTTTGTTGCAAAGTCAGTTTCGTAAGAGAGAAGATTTTATTTCAAAACAGAAATTCTTGTTGATGCTGGACCAGTTGCTAGACTTAAAATATCGCTCATATAAGAAGGGGCATTACCATTCATAAATTTTTGGACATTTGTACTTGACACCTGAACAAATTGATCATACACAGGAAGCCAGTTAATTTTTTCGAACTGATCCAGATCAATTCGCGTCCTACAACCATACACAAAAATTATGAGATAATTTTAAGCTTTTTCAGTGAAAATTGGCACCACAAGCCATAACAAATCGGATAATTCCTTACTTTCACAAACAGCGATTTATCGCGTGATTTATCTACATGAGCCTTGAGCCTTGGCCTCTTGGGTGAATTGGTGAATACCACCCAACGCCCATGTTGGGTGTTTTTGAAGCCCTTCCAAGTGGCGTTACAGCGGAATCGCCAGAAGTGCCATTTGCCAACTTCGTTGTTGAAAACTGACATTTTGAAATTGAAACTAAAGTCTGAAAACAAGCCAATTTCTCAGCTTGTCTCAAATATATTTGAACCTAGTTGTAGGGTTTAATTGGAGGCAAAACCTTATGCGTTTGTTTTGAGTTGTCTGTAGATTTTTCTGAAGGCTTTTATTCAAATTTGGATACCAGGATAAGGAAGTGTAGTGAAAATGTGGCTGGATTAAAGCGTAACAAAGTAATCTTTTAAGTTTAGGCGTTAAAAATTTCTGTTTTCTATATAAAAAATACAAACGACCGTTTATTTTATTAATTACACTAAGAGCCATGGATGCACCATCTGCTGATGACTGCTAAGAAGACCCATTATTGGGTGACTCCGCCTTATTTCAAATGTGTGTTTAGTATAGGAAAAGGAGTCGAAACTAACAGACACATTATTGGAATTATCGTATATTTGTTTCGTGTGTAGCTGATTGTTTCAAAAGAGATGTTCCTTAGTGAATCTTGCTGAAAGTTTCTTAATATATTTTATATAAGAAGGTCAAATGTTCCATAATTTTAATCTAAGTTTTATAGCAATTTCCTCCTTTTTACAATAAATGTTAACAATTTGAATATATTGTGTTTTCTACTTGTTGTTTGTGGAAATCTTTCCACAAGCCTCATCATTTTTTTTTCCTGGAATAGCTGGTATGAAGACAATATGTATAAAGTTTTGTGATTTAAATGTGCCAATTTTTTTGAATTTTTGATTATAAATTAAACTTTTTTTCAACCAGCAGTGCTTTTGGTCATCTGATTTACTCAAAATGTAGACATTGGCTCTTATTACGTATAAAAGGTGCTGAAATACATTTTGCCTTTTAATGCAAACAAGAATACAAAAATGTTTTGTCAAAATGTTGGCAGGCAATAATATAAGTTTTTCAAAGCAATTTTATTACTTTGTCTGGGTTTAGCTTTCAGTTTTACACTTGAATATCTGAGCAGTACAAGCTTCTGCTTATATACTCTATCGCAGTTAACCTACATACAGTCTTTTTTCTTTAAATTTCAATTTTTCTTTAATATGGCTAGTATTGATAGCCAACAAAGCAGACCATCATACAGTATGCCTACGTTTTTCCTTTCCTGTCCCTGATTATAATTCTCATTTTTATGAATTGCATAAAAGAACAGAAGACAGTGTAAATTGTCAAAGCATACACAATAAAGCTAAGGTTTACTTAAATAATTGATTGTAAAAATTGTGGAATCAATTATATATTTTTTTCATAGGTTTTAGATCTAAAGTGCAGGTGATTAATTAACAGTTTGCAATTTTAAAAATAATTTTTACAGTAAGTCCTTTCTTCCTTTTTGCATAATTTTTTCTTTTTTTATTTGAAAGTAGTTGTTAAACTGACTTTTTATAACATTTAATTTGCATTTTGTGGTAATATCTCGTCAGTCAATTTTGTGATACACCCAACAATATAATTTCCCCCATTTGATATCATGTTTCTAGATGTTTTTAGCTATGTCATTTTTTTAAAAGACAATTCAGTTTTGTGTGTAAACAAAAGTGCAAGTATTTTCCTTTCAGGTTCAACAATTTTTTTTCTACTGCGATTTTCTATCCTATTCCTTTGTCGAAAGAACAAAAAAAATTAATATTTCTTTTCAAATAGCAGACAAAAAAAAGTGGACCAAAAAACCTAGAATTTTTATTTTCTGAGGATTGAGTTTGAAAACTCATAAGATAAGTTCTGAAAGGTCATTGACAAGCCTCAATAATTCCTTAGATAAATCCTTGCATCAAAAAAACATAGATATAATTCTTTGATACCTTTTTGCTAAATACAGCATCAAATACTTTATTGCTTTTTGCATGAAAAGTTCTGTTATATATTTCTTCATACATGATTTATTAAGATACAATAACTTTTTGCATGCGTTCAGATGTGTGTGGTTTTGAATATAATATGGATGTTGGTTTGTGCTTTCAAGTTTTAGTAAAAACGATCCTGACAATTAATACAGTCGAATATCAAGCTATTTGATAAAATTATGTTTTTGAGTGATCTAAATTTTAATTCATTGAGGCAAATATATTAAAGCCTCACAAGCTTTAAAGTCTAAAAATATTAAAGTCTCACAAGCTTTGCAATATCAAAATTGGATCACTTAGTAATTGGGCAATCTCCCCCCTCATCCATTCAATCAAAAAAACTGCAAAACTCTACTCACATAAAGCATACATAAATTGCGTAAAGCCTTTTTGATCATCCTGCTCAAGTTGTTTAGGGAGAGGTTCTTTATTTTGCCCCTCCCTTCCCTTGACAATTTTTTCATAGAAAATATACTATATCACTTTGTTGCTCTACAGGAAAATTCTTTGCATAGATATATATTCTTGGATATACATGTTTCTTTTTGTATGAGGGCTTAAAATAAGATTTTCAGTCTTGGCGGTCAAACCACTTCAATTGTAAAATTCCTCAGAGCACTACATATATTGGCAGTAAATTTGATTATATAATCAATTAAAGATGATCAACTTTAAGTTCTTGGCAGTAATTGACTGTTGACTGCCTGTTATTTTATGCCATTTTGTATTAGTGCAAGTTTGATTTTGGAAAAGGCTATTTACTGTAAAAATGAGTATTCTGATGGAAAGATTTACATGCTGAGATATTGTTATTGTCATTACCATTATTTTCTTTAATTACTCTTTTCACTATATACTGGAAATTTAAATTGAAATAGTTTTAAATGATGGATATGCAAAAATATGGAGCTTATGTATACATTGAATGCCCTTCTGAATTCAGTATCCACTGTGAACCATACATATTAATTTCTTCTAAAGTATAAAGATGCATTCACTAGTGTGGCAGATTTAAGCTCACCTATATTTAATCAAGGCAGCTTTTTCATTTCAGCAGCAAAATTGCAGCAGAAGTGGCAACTTTTTAGTTTGTGGGTTTTTCAAATATTAAATTAATTTTTCTCTTAAGATAAAATTTTTTTCCCTGGCAGAAAGAAATTCAGTTTTTTAATGTTGGTTTTAGATTGAAATTTTTTCTTTGATAAGTATTTTGAAATTTTGACATTATGAGATGTTTTTTAGCCTTTCAGCTATGCTTTATTTGTATCAAAATCTCATTTCAGTTTTTTGAAGTTGAAATGAATACATAATATTGTACAGTACATTTGTCCTGTCGGACCGAACTTTTGCTAGATACAGATAATGCTTCTTTAAACATAACACAATTGAATCCCTTCAGGTCTTCTAGTAATATTACTTTGAAAAGGTAGTTTTTTTGAAAGTTTTTTTCCTTATTGCACAAAAACATCAAGAAAACACAGGCTTTGTCATTTGAAAATTGCCAGGGGAGTGGTCAAGACTCCTCTTGCACATACTAGAGAGAGAGCGATTTAGAGTTTTTTCAGCCATTTTTTCATGATATAGAAGAGCGTTTATCAAGTTTTTGCGATTTGAGGTGAGTGAGTGATCACTGATCTGAATTTGCCTGAGGAGAATGCTGGGAAGAGTGAGAGTCATCACTCTCCTAAAATGACATAAACAGTAACTTTGTCATTAGAACCTTATCATGCAGAATATATTAATTTTAGTTTTTAAGTTCACTGTTGAATGTTTCGTGAATTATGGATACCCAAATAGGGAATAAAAATGGAGAATGATTTGAAAAGATCCAAACATGAATCAAAAAATTCACTATAAAGACTTTTATCTTGTGTTCCCAAAAGAGATGAATTTTTCAAATAATTTGTCTTTACTCTTTCACATTTTGGGAGGTAACTGAAAAAAAGACACTATTTCACCATACAACAGTAATTCTGCGACTAATTCCTTCTTATTTTTTTGCTATTTAAGAGTTGTACCGTGAACAATTACAAATGGTGTGGAAGTTTTTAACTAAAAAAGAAAAGGGGATTTAGTATTAACCTCATAGTTTGGCATATATTGACTTCCAGTATTAATTGTTTTTACAAGACTAAGGGATATAATCATTCGAAATAGGTACATTACTTTGATTATGGCAAGTTCTAATAAAAGTGATGCTAGTTTTATTCAATTTTTTGATACTTTTCCTCAGAAAAAGGGTGCCTTGAACCAAAACGGGAGGTTAGGTGCACCTGTCAACCTCCCAGCTTCCCTTATAGTGCGCCCCTACTCTTTTGTTTTATCTCCATTGGAAATGATCTCCTGGCTATGTGTTCCCTCATTTTGTATTCCAGTGGTATATTGGAAAGCATGGAATCGCGGTTTCTTCATTCGAAAGCACTGTAGGTGGCAAGTGAATGGTAAAAAGGTTAAGTTTTTTATCATTGTTTCTATATGCTTGTTAAGGGTCATAACGAGTCATGCTCTCAGCGAACCATTCTTAGCGACCCCGCAACTGCTTTGATGCACCCATTTATTGATAATTGTATAACCTCGGTTTACATTTTTAATACTTTATTTTTGGTCAAGTGTTTGTTGTATTATATTACGATGTGCTTGTATTTCCATCTCAACTCTATCTTGAAAATGCTTACGTAAAAAGTGGAAACATGCTTATTCATTTTAAAAAAAAATTTTCGCAATTCATCATGTGTGTACTTGATAATTCTAGTATATTCATCTGATATATATTAGTATTTTTGTCTGAAGGTAGTTTAAATTTCTCTTGCGTTTTAAATCCTCTTGCATCTTTCATCTCACCTACTTGCGTCCCACTTTGAGTCCCACCTCTTTCGTCCCACCTAAGGTCCCACTTACTTGCGCCCCACCTAGGGTCCCACCTACTTGCGTCCCACATGGGGTCATAGGTCCCAGAGTCCCACCTTAGGGTCCTGGTTCCTTGATTTACGGTATGCGATAAATGAATAAAGAAAAAGTTACGAAAATGAGTATTTTTTTTTATTTTTAGATTTAATGTCATGTAGCAAACGAAACGATGCATCCTGGTTAACGTGCTTTACATTTCAATTTTAAAAAATTTTAGTTATTGTAATGGTAACAGAGCCATAAAACACCAAACGATACGGGCTATCACTTCAATAAAACATAAAAATATTTTCGACTTCAAATATAGAGGGAAAACATTAAGCGGGTTGAAAGAGCACATGCTTGCTAAATATTGGAAGTACATGTGCATTTAGAAACAAAAAATGTCTCAAGCCATCTCTTTTTGCAAACACCTTATAGAAAATCAATAAATCATCAAATTGCTGGAAATACATCGACTGTGAGAAAGACTTTTTATTAAATTTATTGAACTTATTGAATTTATAGATTTCTAAAGATATTTGTTTGCTTATTGGTTGTTTTTTTTTTTTGTTGTTGTTGTTGTTGTTGTTTTTTCTTTTTTTCCTCTTCTTCTTTTGTTTCATTTATCTTGTTGTTTGTTTTAATTTCTCCCTTAAACCTTCAACAAGGTCAATTCGGAATTTGTCTTGTAATATTTTTGGGGATGACAAGGATAAAATATGTAACAACCAGCAACCGGATTCTATATTACAGTGTGTTCTTGACAAAACGAACCACCACAGGGCACATGTAATTGTTCGTTAAGCCGAGAGTCTATTATATCGAATGGGAAAATCCGAATATATGTCTCCGAAGTGGCATAAAACGTAGTTCGTAATATTGAGAGTTCGTTATATTGGAAGTTCGTAATATCGACATTATACTGTATTACTTATTGTCTTTCTAGTGTAACTAAGCTGCTGTATGTGCTTATGATGAGTTTCTGCAGGGGAGATGTTGTGTTTATAATACGAACGAAAGCGGGTTCGAGCCACCAATATGAGATTCGACGCTGAATATGTTGCCAGTAGGCTGGGTCCTTATTTCGACTATTTTGAAATTAATCTTGTTCACAGTTATAGTACATCATTTCACTATTCTGTGCCTACTCTATAAGTTCTTAAAAGCGTTTCATCAGCGAAAAATATAATTCTTTTTTTCAATATATTAGTTTAACTTCTTAAGTTAGAAGCAAGGCCGTAGGAACGTGGGGGCTAGAGGGGGCTTTAGCCCCCTCAATAATTTTCCAAAGTTTTCTTATTTTTTTTGTAATTGGTTTTGCTTTTTTACAGCATTTCATCCTCCAAACAGTTAATAAAGTTCTGAAATAGCCGAAATGGCCATTCTAGAGCGTGTAAAATCTCAAAATTGTCTCCCCCCCTAACCCTGATGGAGGGCAGGTTTAGGCAAATCTGTTCAAAGCATTTAAGCCCCGCCAAAGTCAAAACTGTTCTTACGGTCCTGAGAAGTTCAGATGAACTTATCATGCACGGACAGGGAAATGAACTGCGAGAGCAGAGGTGAGAACTAACAGTGCTACAGCACGGTGACCCAGCCGTTATACATCGTTATAAATAAAAGTCGTTACACATAAAAAAATAGTTTGTATAACAGGATTTGTTGTAGTCACGTGAGCATGATTAGAATGAATTAGCCCTCTTCGTAGACACCAGACATTTTGCCCACTTCAGAGAGATGTCCGTCATGAAGAGATTTGGTTGATTGTGGCAAAAACGTAGAAAAACGTCGACTCCAAAGGCATATAACCATACTACCATTTACCCCCTCCCCTGTTAGTTCGGTGATAGAACCCTTTCGAAAGATAATATTGCTCATAACATATACTGTCTTGGCGAGTATCTACGTCAAGGATAAATACATTAAGTATTGATTTTAGATAATCTGGTCAAAAATTTTGTTTGTCCGCTTTATAGAGGGAAACTTTGGAGGAAATCTGTCTACGTATGTAAAGTTGTTTCCATTCGAAAGAAGTGCTCGCTTTTTAGTTTCCGATTTGGAGAGGCATCTTTCCTGAACAAAATTTTTTGACCGCTTAAGGAAATCTCCATTCTAAGCAATGTCCTATTTAAAGAGGTTATACATTATTATATATGTCATAAAGAGAAAGCTACTGAGTCTTCATTTATTGCTCCCTTAAATACTTATTAAAAAATGCGTAATGGCTTTGATTGGCATGAAGACTTGATGTTTAGGGATTGATGTAAAAGTGTTTACAGATAAAAAAAAAATGAAAAAGGAATTCTATCTGAAGCAGATGCCTATGCATTTAACCCTATTCGAACTCGGCTTTGTGGTGGCGCCTCAGAACTGGAGAGGGGGGAGAATCCCCCCCACCCTTGATATCTTGGGAACCACTTATGATAAAGTAATGAAACTTGGTACACTAATAGACCAACTTCTTCTAAACACTTTGGTAACATGTTTATCATATGGCGTCACCAAAATTTGATGACGTCATCATTTTTGCCGACTTGCCTGCGAAAATCAACATTTTCAAGTTTTCAAGCCATAAAAATTGAACCAACAGGACTTTTTACATGCGGTTTTCTTTACGTTTCTACTAAAACAAAGTAGTTTGTCATCATTAGGAGAAACATAAGTTTTGGGCCCAAAATTCGTTTTTTGTCCAAAATTGACCCCATAATGTGGCCTACCGGGCCGAAATTAGGGCGTTGCAATGGGAAAAGTGGGCGTGGTCACAAACGAAATTGTCAAGGAAAATGTTGCCAAAAAAATTTTGCTAACAGTCACAAAGTTTCATGGCGAACGCTCTTTTAGTCTTTGAATAATACTAAAAGAAACTGCGAGGGAGGGGGGCGAATTTCGCTTCCCTCCTAGTTGGAATCGGGTTAGGGAAAGAAACAATAATGAAGAATTTGATAGTAGCTGATCATGTCTATGATCGATTGATGGGAACTTATTCCGTTTCAGATGAATCCGCAAAACTTTGACGCAAAAGTGTGCTCGTAGTTTTAAATTGGGTACAACGACCGTTAGTTTCATGCGAAATCTGAATCCCCCCGTTCTAAGAGAACCCCCCTATTTCTGCATACCCCCCTTCTATTTCTAAACAAACATTTAACCTCCACATTTATAGCACGAAGTTCAATCGGCGTTTATCAAGTAATCAAAAAAGGGAAACAGGGAAAAAAGAAGCATTTGTTTTTCACATGCATTTTGAATGAAAGTATTTCTTAATATTTCTTTTTCGTTAATTGGAATAGTAAAATTAAAGATATCAAATTTTAGATTTTATAGCTGTTTTTTGTTACATACAATCTCACAGAAGCAGGATATTTTTGTTTTCTTCTCAAATCTTTCGTGTCACGTATCTCTTGATTTCGAGATTTTGGTGAAACGTACGCCGATTTAGTTCACTTCTGCATTCATAATCATACAAATGAAGATAAAAGTATGTACATCCATTATGTCTCAACAAGATAACTTTATTACTGTGCCATATCTTTAAAACATGTCAAACACGTAACTCGAGTCATGTCCACCGATAATCGCCAGCAACTTAAAAACTTTTAAGAACTAAAATTCTGAATGATTAAAAGTTTATTCCATTGGAGTTTATCAGATGCCAATTTATGATGAATATAATTTTTGATAAATCTAAAGTAAAGGAAAATGAAAACAAGGGTAACTGCTACGTAAAACGAAAAAAATAAAATAAAAATAAATAAAAATAAATGACTGAGTGGCAAAATTTCTCTCAGGTCACACAATTGTTCTAATAAATAAGACTAGTTGATAATAGGTGATGACTCATAGATTATCACAATATTGTTCATATTATCACGATTTCTTACGTCTAATGAGAGAATATAATTTCAATTTGTACTGCGTTTTGATTGCTGAAATTTTATAGCGTTAAACTATAATGATCCATTTTTCGATATAACTAAACGTAACCTTGATAATTCGTGGAAAGTAGAGTTTAAAAATATTATTGAAATGAAAAAATACACAGAGCGCATACAGAATGTCAAAAACCACAACCATCTACTGCAAGAAATGCAATTAAGTTAACTAAAATGTTCAATGCCACCACCATATAGCTTTTAAACTAGTTTGCAGCGACTGCCAAATTGCTCCCATGTGTTATCAATGTGACTTTGAGGTTTTTGACACGTTTTGACGAGCAAATTTGACATTTTTTATACGCTCTAGGTCTTTTTTCATTTCATTCATATTTTTAAACAATGGCAATAGACTCTCAATAGACTTTCAAGACTTATCAAAGTAACGTTTTGTTTTATGGAAAACAAAATTTTGATAGTTTATCTGTAAAATTTCAGCAATCCAAAAGCAGTATCAGTACAGATATTTCAAAATTATCCATGCTTGTTTTTATTTTGAAACACTCTACATTTATCTTATATGTGATATCGTATCTTATATATGGAAGTATCTTATATGTCCATGGTATTTACAAATATTTTTTAGCTAACAGTTAGTTATGTGACAAAAAATGGGATATTTTCTTAAGAAATGTTGACTGCTAGGTAAAATCAGAATCAGCATCTAAAAATTTAAAAACAATTTTACATATAAAGCGTCAGCCTGACGATTATTTAAAACAAAATGGCAAAAATGGCAAACACCAGTACTTTTTTATTGAAAGTACAAAAATAGCATTAAAAAACATTAAATAACACGGAAAAAAATGTGGTCATTACATGAAATTAAATTAATTTTAAAACCTCTATCAAAAACATTCTTTTAATAATATGAATTGAGAGGTGTTTCAAGAAATAAGGTTCAACAAAATGTCGAAGAAATATATCCTATGCAATACCTTGGCACTTACTCGAACTAAAATTGATCATTCAGAATTTATTACTAAAACTCTATCAAAAGTCTAACTGTCATTGGCTTTGGTATCTCAACCTTTTAGTGATTTTTCTTAAGAGAAATTTTTGTTGAATGCTGAAGAATCCAAATTTTTATCTATTTTTTTTGTGGCTATCTATATTTATTAATCTTCTGATTATTTACAGTTTTCAACAAATGGACTAAATATCTCATCTAAGTTTTATACTCCCTTTAAATTTGCATCTGGTAGCTAAAAACCTACATACATAATATATACACAACTATATTAGCTAATATATACAAACCTGCATACAAAATATATACAGCTTAGCTAGTTTAGTGGTGCCATGTAAAATGGAAAACAAATAGAAAGAGGACACTATCTTTCAAAGCTGCAAAATGAAGGCGAAATAATTACTGATATTAAATTTCAGAATTTGAAACTGAAATTGCATTTTTTACAGTATGTATCCAATTTTCAAACAGTGGAAACTAAAAGACAAAATGTTCATAAAAGTTGCAAGTTAATTTATGACTAACAGGACATATTCAGATAAAATTTCAAAATTAGGAACAAACTTTCACATTACATATACAGTAGAAAACAATTTAAGTATAAAATAACATTAGATGTTTTTTTCATATCAGCAACCGGCTTATAAGGAACTAGTACTGACATCGAGTATTTCGAAGCAATTTTCAGTATATACTGATACTGAAAGCAAACTTTTTTCATTAAGCAACTTTTAATTTATTTTTATAAAAAAATTATATATATAAAAAAAACACTCATTACTTAGGTCGCCAGCACATTTTTCCTCAAGAAAGAGGTATTATTAGGTCCAGCATTGAACACAATTTTAGGTGATATAAAGGATTGCTGCTAATTTTATGCAAAATACTGTATTGAAATTGCAAGTTTTCAGAAGCAAGGGATTATTCTAGCCCTTTTTAGAGTCCGGTTATTGGACGCTGCCCAACCAGAAATATAGGGGCTTTGTTGTTTTGAAAGGAAAAGTGAAGAAATTTGAAGAAATTTATGTCCTTTTTAGTTAAACTTGTGCCCTTTTTAGATGTTTTTGGACCCTGTCCCAAATCTCAGTTCGTTGGTTACTGTGGGTACCATCAAATTTTCCTTCATTTTTTCAACAAAACAACTTTTACTATATGCAGATTTTAGACAACTTTTACTACCTTAAGGGATGAAATTTTCAGGAGAAGAAATTTTTGCGGAACTTAATTTGGCAGAATTTATTTTCGCAAATTTACCTCATTTTCGTGGAATTAAATTTCTCTAAAATTTTTGGCCTCATGCGATTCACGAAAATAAGTTCAGCAAAATAATCCAAAAAAATTCATTCGTAAAATATTCAAGTAAGGTCAAAAAAGGTGAGCTTTTGAACAGTATCACAAATATGACTCAAAAATTTCTTTGAAACTTAATGAAATCTATGAGAATTGTTGAAAAAGACTTATATAGGAAAAGTATCTTGACACGTAATTGATTTCGAAAAATCCTACCCTTCCCGAAAATAAATTCTGCGAGATCTATATCATGACTATAAAATTCGCGGAAATAAATTCCGCGAAATTGGCAATTTTTGGACCTACAACTCGCGAAAATAAATTCTGTAAAAATTTCTTCTCGCCAAAATTTCTTCCCTTAAGGTTCTTCAAATTGGCTGTCTGTAAACTCCAGAAATTGGCAAAATAAAAAAGAACATTACATCCATGAGATTACACATGGGTGTCTCAGGCAGTAAAAATTGTGTCCTCGACTTGAATGGAAGCAAAAAGTTTCGAGAAATTGGCCATCTTTGAATTCAAATATCTCAGGATCTTAAAAATTTCTAATCTGTAAAAAGTACCTGAAAGAACAATCTTTTTTTATATATAATTGAATTAAAAAAACCCATTTGTTCATAGCTTCTGTACTTTTTCTTCAGTTTTTATTGAAGTTTGCTTTGTGAACGAAAAATTTTCTTTCTTCAAAAGCAACGTACACAGGCTACAAACATCAAAACGGTCTTAAAATTTCACCAGACATACGCAAAGGATTGGTCTTCTGTGAAAATCTGGTTCCACAAGAGCCTTTTTCTCTATTGATTTTTTTCCGAAAAAACTGCATTGTTCTCAGCCATTTCAAAAAATAATTTTTGAGAACCTATATATATATTATACACTTTTATGAATCAAACTTATTAGAAAACGTTACCCTGAAGTAAGACCTAAAACAGTGTATATATATATGAAAAAAGGCAGACTGGGTTTCTCTTCCATAAGAAATTTGCGTTTTCTTTGTTTATTGAGCGTAATCGGGTGCGCATTGAGAGAAAAAAAAAGGACCAGTGGTAATGCAAGTGTTTTCACATAAAACCCAGACCCTCAATTAGGAGTTAGTAATTCGATGGCTGCTTCAGTAAAATATTCGGGTCCGTAATTTTTTTTCAATAACTTTTTTAAAATGGCTGCCGCGAACAAAACCAGCGAAGTAAACTTTTTTCAACTTGGTGGAAGGATCGTCTTGAAAAAATCACTCTTCCGGAACACCTGATCACAATACTGAAGATAATGCCCTTCAGCCAGTTGGGTGTTTGATTCAGTTCAGAT
>JANSTP010111342.1:0-13037 GCA_025330745.1 Cladonema radiatum | reverse complement strand
ACTCCAAAAAATTTTGACGTAAGGAGCGCTTTTTCCAAATAAGGAGCGTTACTCTACGCAAATTATATATAGATATTGAGACACTGAGAGGAGGGAGGAGAGGGAGGAATTTGCTACAGAGTAATCGATTTTAGCACTGGCAGCAGGAATTTTGTTGTGCTGAGTGCGCTTTTTTATATTTTGACTAACGCATATCCAACGACCCATAAATCAAACGATGTAACAAAATATTGATCTATCAATCCAGCGATCCATCGATCAAACTATCAAGCAGTCCATTGATCCAACGATCTATCGATGCAACGATCCAATGATCGAAAGATCTATTGATCCAACGATCCAACGATCCATGGATCCATTGATGCATTGCTCCATCGTTTCATTGATCCATTGGTCCATTGGTCAATCGATCCATTGAGCCATCAATCCCTTGAGCCATTGAACCATTTATCCATTGGTCCATTGAACCATTGGTCCATCGATCCATTAAGCCGTTGATCCATTGAGCCATTGGTCCATTGAGCTATTGGTCCATCAATCCATTGATCCATTGAGCCATTGATCCATTGGTCCATTGATCCATCGATCCATTGATCCATTGATCCATTGGCCTATCGATCCATTGAGCCATTGAACCACAGAGCTATTGATCCAACGACCCAATGATCCATTGATCCATTGATGCATTGCTCCATCGATCCCTTGAGCCATCCATTTATCCATTGATCTATTGGTCCATTGAACCATTGGTCCATCGATCCATTAAGCCATTGATCCATTGAGCAATTGCTCCATTGAGCCATCGGTCCATCGATCATCGATCCATTGATCCATTGAGCCATTGATCCATTGGTCCATTGATCCATCGATCCATTGGTTCATTGAGCGATTGGTCCATCGATCCATTGATCTATTGATCCAACGATCCATTGGTCCATCGATCCATTGATCCATTGAGCCATTGGTCCAGCGATCCATCGATCGATAGATCCGACGATCCAACAATCCATTGATCCATCGATCCAACGATCCATTGAACCATCAATCCATCGACCCATTGATCAGATAAACCAGACTGACTTAATTGAAGCTATGAAACGTATTGTGTGGCGTCTGTTGAGCAATTATACATGAGGGATTTGATCAATTTCATGAAATGTGGTTTAGAGTCTACGCAGTAGCGCATGCACGTGCGTATCTACGGAGTGTTAAAAACAATCAAATATGAAATCAACCACTTGAAAAAAAAATATATTGTTTCCTGGGTCTAATAGGATAAAAATATTTTGTTTTATGTTTGATGGGTCTTTAGCTAAACGCTTTTTGCATTATCTTTTATTGTCAAGATTTTGAAAGACAAGTTTCAACTCACGAGACGACTTCACAAATAAACTTTTTCAGGTCGAAATTTTACATAAAGACTGTCAATAATGCGCAAAACCATCTTCATATACATTACCTATAACTGATAACGTCATCTTTTTTCTATAATCGTCAACAGTGCAAAATTACTCGAATCTGATTCGCTGAGAAGGCAAAAGAAGAGTGCAATTAAGTCGTTAATTGCACTCTGTAGAGTGCAATTACATACTGTTTATAAAATGCAATGCAAGAGGTTCTGTTATCTATCTTGCTTGAGGCAAAGTGAAGAATAAGATGAAGAATATAGGCAGAAAACAGATTTAGAGTGATTTACAAATAAGTATTCTTCCTTTAAAACTATTCTACTATGTCATTTTTGGAAATATTATTGAGTTTTCAAAAAAAGGCATTTTCAAAAAACGTCAACCCGGAGTATTTACAATATTGAATTGCATTTCCTATGATGTAGTTTCAAATGAGAAAAAAATTCAACCTGACAGCAAAGAACAAAATTGCTATTAGGAGTGACGATTACCAAGTAGTCGCACGCTTTGTCGTGCAATTAACGATTAATCACTGGTAAGGAGGAAAAATGTGAGTAATTTTTCCTGGTCCTACGGACTCGGGTAAATTACACATTTTCTCCTCCTTACTCGTGATTAATCGTTAATTGCACTCCAATATTTTCTCTTAATTTTCAAAATTTAAGGTAAGGACTACGTCATAAACTTTCGAAAAAACCTAATCTCTTTTTTAACTTGTAACATGATTCTAAAAGTAATGAGAGATAAAAAAGTCCACAGCGTTCTATAGCAAGGTGCAATGTTTTGGAATAATGATAAAATAACCATAAAATATAACGTCCAACCCATGGCTGGCCTCATTCCTTGCAAACCAAGTCTAAATTTGTTTGGTATTAAAAAACATATTTTTGTATCATGTGTTTGTAGTTAACATGTCCACAATCTTTATTTGCGACACAGTGTTCGATACAATGTCCCTTTGAGACCCCTGTAATGGCCTTGACGTTTTCACCGTAATCATAGGCAGTTGGTTGCTTTTGGCAAACATTCCGCATTTCAGACATGGTAGTAATAATATTCTTGATTCAATTTGTTTGTAGCAGAAACTTAGCAGCAGAAGAATACGATAAAAACAAAATTTTGATAATTTATTTAGTGAAATTGTTTACTTATTCAGCCAGAAAAATAGTCATTAATTTTAAAAATGATCATTTTTTAATAAACTAGGCCATTGATTCGTTTCCAGATTACCCGTCATTTGTTGTTCGTTTGTTCTTCGCAACAGAAGAAAATAATCTCTAAAGACAAATTTAAGTTCATCTCTTTGAACCAAAAACTTGGAAAACGCACATAAAAGAGTTTATAAGCACATAGAATCCGAGACATTCTTAGAGTAATGAATTTAAAGAACAAGCTTGAAAACTCAACAGTACTTTATGAGAAGACAAAGAAATTAAGATTGCAGAGATTGCTTAAATAAAAAGTTGGTTTCATTTCTTAAATATTTTTGATGTTTATTTTACGTCAGACTGTGAAAGATTTTGGTTTTGACTATTAGAATGCTTTGTTTTTTTAAAGCCAATGTCAACAATGTTTGTTTAGGATTTCAAATACTATCAAGTTTCTCTGCTAAGAGCTAAATTGCATTAAAAACTCGTCAAACAAAGTGAAACTTCTTTTATCAGACATTCAATAAAAATATGGGAAACTCGACTTCCAAACCAAACAAAAAATATCTAGTGGTTGCTGCCATCGATATCGGTACATCAAATTGTGGGTGGGCATATTCTACACATAAAGAAAAACATGAAATTTGTACGAGTAACGAATATGTCGCTGGGAGATCAATGGCACGTTTTCCCTGCTCCATTTTATTCGACGAAAACGAAACGTTTGTTGCTTTGGGAAATGGAGCAGAGGAAATATACGCCAACTCTGTCGGTTCAGACGAAGAAACGAAGTATTTACTCTTTCGTCGATTCAAGATGGCTCTGTATGATCAAAAGGTTATTTTTTGTTACTTTTTTTCGAGGCACTCCTACATGTCCGGCATGTTAGGATAACTACTCGTCATCCTATTTGTGCTGCAAAAACTGAATTCCGGCATCCGTCTATCCACTTGTCAGAGATACTGCTTTATCGATAACTCAATTATCTGACGACTAAAATTGAGTGAGAACAAAAATTTTACATTACCATTGGTTTATTTTCACAGATAAAAAAAACCATTTTAGTGTGTACTGGCTAACAAATATATATAGAGAGAGTTATGATGGTTGTGGTGGGGAAATGCACATAATGCTTACATATTCAAATCAACATGTGATTGGGTGTTTGTGTACCACAAACCTTTATTATTAACCTATGTACCCTGATCATCATGGGTGGGGCGATTACATCTCTGTGAGCAATATTTTTTCTAGAACATTTTTATTTTTCTCTTTGGCATTCGTAGCCCTTTGAAACCATTTTAACCATTAAAAGAAAACATGCTAAAAATGAAGTAGCTAATTACAGTATATGAAATTTGAAAGAATAATTATATTGCAGGGTGGTTAAATAAATGGGCATCCTCTATTAAGCGGACCTGGACCTAGACCTCGGACCCCACAAAAAACGGACCCAGTCGAATGGACCCAAGAAAAAAACGGACCCGCTCAAAATACAGACCAGAACAGGCTCAGTATTGAATGCAAGTTGTGTATGTCAGTCTGTCAGTGAAGCTGCTGGCTGTGGCTGGTGCAGAAGAAATAACGTCAGTCTTTTTCTTTTTTTCAGATACTAACTAGACAGTCAAACTTTTAAAACTTCTTTTCATCCTTATATTTGCATCTTTCAGTTTTTCATCTGCCCTACCTTCATTAACTTTTGATGTTAGCTAGCACACTATGTCTATATATTTAACCTATCTGAGGCAGGCTTTTTTAAACTTAGGATAAGCGGGGGGGGGCTTTTTTGCCTGCTCATAAATCCATTTATACTAAACCCGTTACAACCAAACTTGGACCAACGAAACTTCAACCTATTAGCCACCATTTGACGTCACCATGTGACCAAAAATATGATGACGCCATTATTTTTCGCTGTGACATCGAAAATTGGTGTTTTCGGTTAAAAATCGGATTAGAGATATCAGCATCGGGATTTTCTGGTAGGAATCGGTTAAAGAACTTGGAATCGAAGTAGAACTCCATACTTTAATCAAAATAACAAAATTAAGTGTTATTTATTTAGAAATCCGCTAAAAAATCAATACCTTGGTCAAATGATGACGTCATAACTTTATTTTTTGGTGTCAGGGCACTAAAATTGGGAAGTGAAAAATTGGGAAGGTACCGAACATTCCAGCTTAATAGCTATTACACTTCTGTAGATATTTAAGAAAGTTTGAACCCGTGGGCAAAAAAGTCCCCCGCCTCACATAGGGTTTATTATAGGCATCATTGCCAACCACAATAACGGCTAAAACGTTATAGTATAAGTTATTTCTGTTCTGTGAGGTGCCAAAATGCAAATCATCGAAATGGCATGTATTAAAGAGAAAATACACCAAACTAAGTCATCGAATACTTTTATCCTAAACAAAAATTAAATTATTTAGGGCTACGTCGTATAAAGACTTAACCGTAACGCTGGCAATTCGAAATAGAGCCACATATCTTAAAACCGCATCTTCATATAAACCTATAAGAACTCCATGCCAAATCTTGGTGCAAATTTCTTGTTTTTAAAAATGAAAATACACATAGCTAATTTTTGAACAAAACGATTATTCTGAAAATCATGTTCGATTGATAAAATATTTACCAAATTAGGCAGTGACACATTTTTTATCTTTCAAGTAACAAGAAACACCACAATTGAGACATAAAGAGACATTGCACTCTTTATAATTTTGGTTTCTGTCCTATCTTTGCTTAAAAATTAGAGCGACAACACAGGACACAGACAGAGTACCCTATAATTTTTGTCAAAAATTATAGCGACGCCTCAGGAGACGGAATAAATTTTGAACAATTTGCCATTTTCGGATACGCATAAAGGATTTTTTGTAATCATTATCAAAATAATCTAGCAAATAACCAATTTTAAATTGCCTTTGTTCTCCTTTTTAAAGTTTCGAAAAATGAGGACATACGTATAGCTACCCCAACAGCTAGCTAGTTAGAGTTAGTCCAGGTCCAACTGTAAACCCGTTCATATTTTCGTTAAAGTTTATGATATCAGACCATTCTTACTGAAAAATGTACGAGGAATTCGAAAATCGATGTTGCCCGAGCTGAAAATGACGTCTTCACGTCGAAATGACGTCATTTTTATATAATGTCAAAATTGAGGTAAATTTTGATAACAGCCTTAGTCAAACATGCATGTTCAACTTTAATAGGCAAGAAAAAAGGTAAGAACTTAGATTTTGGTATTTCAATATATTTTATAACATATTTGTGGTATTTGTATTATAATATGTTGTATAATTTTACCAACTTCATGTTTAAAACGTCGTACCAAGCAATTGTCATTATATGAGGTCAAAGTATAATTACATTTGAACAAATTTATCTAACAAAAATTGATCTAAGTCGATAAAGTTATGCGAAAATAGTAAGTAATGAATGCCGACGCCAAACAAAGTCATGATGCCAACGTCACTGTCAGTTTCGTAAAATATAGTTATCTAATGAAGTATCCGTTCATATTCTCATATTCTTTATATTCTT
This sequence comes from Cladonema radiatum, assembly GCA_025330745.1. Classification (NCBI taxonomy): domain Eukaryota; kingdom Metazoa; phylum Cnidaria; class Hydrozoa; order Anthoathecata; family Cladonematidae; genus Cladonema; species Cladonema radiatum. The sequence continues at coordinate 6,934 of JANSTP010111342.1, read as the reverse complement.
CATCTCATTCTTTATGTTCTCCATAAAGTTTATAATATTAAGCAGTAAACAATTAATGTATGAGGAATTCAAAATTCGATGTAGACTAGTTTTAATTCGATACTGTTCTGCTGAAATTGGCGTCGTGACGTCAAAATGACGTTAATATAAAACAACGTCAAACTTAGTGATCAAGCTTAGTGCAAATTTTCATGAAAATTCATCTCAATCAGTTCAATACAAAAAGTAAAAATATAACTTAGTCTCCAAAATAGTGTACCATTATAGTTATTTGTGATTTTTAGTGGATAATATGTTGTATAGTTTTGCCGACGTCAAATCGAAAACGTGGTAAGTAAATACAAAAAATGTTATTGAAAATTATAAAGTTGAGATACGATATTAGTTTGGCTAAACAACAAGCAATACGCCAGTTTTTTTTTCCTTGAGCGAACAAAGACCTGATTTATTCGGCCAAGATCTCATTTGCCGGACAAAGACCTTAGTTATCGGACCAAGACCTGATTTCGCGGACCAAAACCTTAATTATAGGAGTAGGACCTAGACTTAATTCTGAGATTTTACTTTCTTTAAAAACGGGGGTTGTGTATTATCAAAAATGAATATCGCTATTTACAATAAAATAAATTGTCCCAAAAGTAGAATTTGGTTATAAAAAAAGGGGTTAGGTCAATGTAACCAATTGTCTCGAGATGATTTTTTACTATTTTGTTTCTAGATATTTCAGGTCTTGGTCTAATAAATCAGGTCTTCGTCTGTTAAAGCAGGTCTTCGTCTGGTAAATCAGGTCTTTGGTCGCTCATACAAAGAAAAACACGATGACATCTTGTCAGTGCCTGTTGCATTGTTGACATTGTAGAATGTGGTCATTTTGTAAAATATCTTCATCTCATATCCAATCTGTTCATGTATTCGGTAACTTATAAGATAAGATTTATGAGATAAAAAACTCATTAGCCTAAATAGAAAGTAACGTCGAAAACCTCGAAATGTCATATATATCGTTTATATTGAACTGAATTTATAACAATAGAAAACTAATAACAAGCGTAAAGAAATGGACAATAGGTATCTAATACACACAAATTTTTAGTAACCTTCTAAGACTTCAAAAACTCATGCTGCGATGAAACACCTGCAAGATTCAACCTGGTTGCTAAAGTCACCATACATGAATGCCGTCACTGGCTCGTGATCCCAGCGTGATTGAATTCCCGTAGGCGCTTTCAACCATTTTCTTGCATATAAATTGACCCCTCAGACTGAAAATGAAAAAGCAGTTCAATTTGTTAGACGACCGACTGCGGGGTCAAACTAAAAAGTCCCGAATGGCAGCCGAAAACATATACAAATATATAAATATGCATTTTTGAATTAAACAGTGCTTTCATCTAACGAGCGTGCACTTCTTTGAAAATAGATCATGTCATGCTTCTGTAATATATAATACTTCCGCCACCATTTAAATGCTAAGCGTACCTGTAACATGATACTCAAGTTATTTCTGTGAAGTCAATTTAAAAGCGTGCTAATTTGACACTATTTTGATACAAGTATAGCATTTTCTATAATAGGCAAAAACTCAGTTGTATTAATGTTCAATGTTTTAGACAATAGTTATGCAAAAATAAGTAAACAAAAGCGACTTTATTAAGAACAGAAAAACCTTTCCGAGTTAATTCCCTCTAAGTCCACTGAGTCTAATCATGGTCTAATTTACAATTCTTCGATAGTTAATACCTTGTAATAGATAGGTCATAACTTTTTATTATAACGTTCCATCCTAAGAGGGAAGGTGGGGGGTTATTTCTATTGTCGGACCAACTATTATAATCCGTCAGCTGCTGTTATACTGAAAGTATGAACGTAGTTTTGTGTCGATTTGTAATTTCGGTCGATCTCTCTCTGTTCCGACGCCTTTCAACGAAATCTCGAAGATCCAAAAAACATTGCTTCCCTTTCCAGCTTGTTAGCGTTTTTGAAACTACCCTGTACGCTCTCCAAACACTGGCAGAATAGGGTTTAGAGAAGGGTGGTGGGTCGCCTCGGAGTAACATTTTTAGCATGACTATAAATGTAGTATACCAATTAATCAAGTTTCGATAAAATCAGCCCAATTTTTTTTCGCTATGACGAGCTGACACATCAAAACCGTAAGTGGGCAACACTGAAAAATGCCAAAGGAAGTTTACTTTCCTCGTAATTTCGACGAAGGGCATCGAAATATGACGGTTTTGGGGTATGAAAGAGTTAGTTTAGGATTTAAAAAGATTTCAATCTAAAATACTTATTGAAATGAGATTAAAGTTAATACTAAGATAAAACACCATCAGCACTTTTCAACAATCGATATTTCACCGTATTTGGTAACGTGGTTAGGCGGTGGCATCGTAAATTGCTGATGAACACCTGTGTTAATGCCGATTATCTCGGATATCTCTAAATCGATTCACGCAATAATTTTTGCACTTGAAAAATGAAAGCGGAGAAAATAAGTTATGAGTTCTTCTTAAATATAGGCGATTTTTTGTGCGAAAACTATTTTACAGGATTCTAAAAGAGATAAAAACGCAAAGAAATTGCCTTTTCTAAAATAATCGCCTTAAAGATACATTCCCGCCGAAAATTTTATTGCATAATTCGATAGATTTCTATATTTTGAGTCATCGCTGAAAGTTTCGCATAAAAACTCCCTTTGGTTGTAGAGTTATGGACTTCCAAAGTTGTCAAAAAGGGCCTTTTTTGTTTGTTTACATTTGTGAATGAATGAACTTTCTGTGTTTTTTCTTCATTCTTGAAAAGATCAAATGTTTATATCTCGACACATAGTGCGCATTTTTGAATGAAATTTTCAGAGTAAGTACAAAATTTAATTTTCTATTAAATAATAAAATAAAATTTTTTGCGGGAATATACCTTTAAAGCTACCCAAATATGTGCATGAACATGGAATCATGTATTGTTTATCAATTTCACAATATTTAGCCCCTCAAAAAGTTATGACGTAATTATAACTCCCGAAAAACAAACTTTACCGTTCTGTCGGCGCTATTACGATTATGGCGTTATTTTTTTCGTTAATATAACTTGCTTGACGTATCGGTAAATCTTACCTAAATATAATGAAACAAATTTTAGTCACTAAAATTATGTAAAAGTTATAAAACCAAAATGCATTATGTATATAAGTACAGATATTCTGCTCTTTTCGATGTCAAAAAAATGACGTCATTGCGACGTGAGGACGTCATTTTCAGGTCGGGCAACATCGATTTTCGGATTCCTCGTACATTTTAGCTTTAGGAAAAATCATTCTCGCAAACTTTACCGGAAATATGAACGAGACTTTGAAATGCGACAATTGGACCCATGGACCCATGCGCATGGGCGTTCACATACTGAGAAAGACTGAGAAAAAAATTTACCGGGTTCCGAAGTTTTACGACTTTACAAAGAAAAAAATATAAAAAAATAAAAGAAGAATTTTTCGACGACGGCGAAAGCAATACTCTCACTTTCGTGAGAGAATTATGTTGAAAGACCGTGTGGAATACTAATAATCAGACCTTTCAAACTTTAATTTTAGCCTCGAAAACAATCCAAAAAAATAGCACTCCACATAATTTTCCTTTTCCCTGCAGATTGATTCTAGAAGAAATTTTTGTATTTTAAATTGATAAAAAACGAGTACCTTTAGTTTCTAACACCAGTTCTAGCCATTTAGGTTATCGCTATGTGTCCTTGCACATATTCAACTCGGTCCGTACTTGACGAGATTTTAATATCGGGTCTGTATTTTGACAGCGTCCGCTATTCTCTAGGGTCTATTCGACTAGGTCCGTTTTTTGTGGGGTCCGAGGTCCGGGTTCGGGTCCGCTTAATAGAGGATGCCAAATAATTTTTGTTACATAGTTTTAGCATAAAATGCATTAAAGTTCTATTTGGCATCGTTCTTTTTTTCTGAAAACATTAATTACATTGGTTGCTCATTTTTCTCAATAATTTATAAGACGTTCAATCCTAGCTAGCGGGCTATGAGTTACGATCACAACACGAGCATTGAAGTTGTTAAGAAGTCTGTCCAAGGGCCTGTCCAACATCGTTAAGAACTTAGTTAAAAAAATGACGAAAAGATCTTCAAAACATCATCTATTTAGTTGATCACCACATGACTTTCCAAAAACTGGATGGCTCGTCTGAATGATGACTGAAAAAAAACTATTTGTTTGAAATATATGTCGGAAAAATCAGCGCCACAGCAACGATAATATCATATGGTGGCAGAGGGGAGCACCAACGTTACACACCATGGCTGAGCAGCAGAGAACCATAGGCATCCCCTTGGCAGGGAGCCACGGCGCTGTAAATGAAATGTCGTAGGGGTGTTTAAGTTAAACACCATGTTTAAGTTAAAACCCGCTTTTATAAAAATGCATGCTAATTGTAATTTTGTTTTTGGTGGATGTTTTTGGGATATTGTTTTTGGTTAGGCACAAATGGGATCACGAATTTCGCTAAGACCCGAGGGCGTCGGTTTATACATGCCACCAGATGGTGTACCAGAGCTCAACCGACTTTAAACAAAGAAAACTTAACTTAACTTAACAAACCAGAGGAAAATACGTTTTAAGAACGTAAAAAAGATTTCAGTAAGATATTATCTTTCTTATCTATATTACTGGTTTAAATTTAAAGTTTCTGGTGTTATACCATCAGTTATTATTCGGCAGATGTTGTTAACTGGAAAAGATTTAAAAAAGTAGTTTTTAAATTTTGGCATAGCGCATAGCGAGAAATTTCTTAAACTACTCGTGTAAAATTTTGCTTGACTATCTACTAAAATTCAAGCCTACAAAAAAAAGCGAAAAAAAACCGCTTCAAAACTTTCTCTGTTATATTCAAACCATACAATTCTGTTTGCAATTTCTTTAAAAAACATTATCTAAAAGTACAATTGGTAATACGAAGTCATTTGTTTCAAATTGCTAATATTTATTTCTATCACAGAGGCACGCAACAATCTAACTATCTATCTGAGTTTTTATTTTACTACATAAGCTAATATAAAGAGTGACTCAGCTGTGAAGCAGTTCTCAAAAGCTATTATTTTATTCGTTAATTTTTAACCATTAAATACATGTTTTTGGTTCGTTCTTAAAAAGATAATAGCCAATCAGAATCAAGTTTTTGATAAACCTATACGCGACCCAACACAATATAAATAGCGATGGTTTCAAACCTTTGGTTAGTGAACATGGGAAGAAACTGCTTTAAAAACTCTGTCGAATGTCAACAAAGGGGTGAAAATCAAGGTTCAAAAGCGGAAATTTCAGAAATGTATCCCACAATCATGGACAAAAATACTGTATACTATGAGTAAAAATACTATGAGTAAATTCTGCCTGTTTTCGGATTTTCCATTTTACATCAACGAGGATTTTTTCAGACCAAAAGTTGGAAAGCTCGAATTTTGGCGATTCCCAAATCAAACCGCCTTATTGAGCTGGAAAACCACCCAAAAAGGGCTTTGGGTGGTTTTCACCCTCTCACCCAAGCAAGGCTTGAGACTCATATAGATATATCGCGCGATAAATTGCTGTCTAACAGGTATCTAAATTTCACACATCTTATCGCTTGGTACTAGTCTAAAGATTTTTTTCCGTTTACTTCTGAATAAGTATTCTTGTTCCTTTCTAATTCCAATGTCTAGACTCTGGTTTGTGAATGTAATTTTCTAAAGATTTCTTAACGGCCAATGAGGATTTCTTGCTAATTTCACAAAGTACGATTAACATTTTTAACACATTAAATAAAACCTAATTGAAAATCAATGACATTTATATTTTCCGTACTAGATTACTGACTTCAATAGATAATTACCGTCAACGAGTGAGGCAAAACAGTAGTTTATGTAAAGTACTCTATAGTGGAAAGAAGTGAGCTTTTGAATCAATAACGTAACGATTTGAACAAACGCATCACAAAAAACTTCATAGAATCTGGAATTTAAACATACTAAGTTTTTTTTAATATACGTTTAGGATACAAAGATACGAATAAGATACAAAGAAATATTTATAAAGTACTTTATTGCCTCACCCCGCGCACACACAACCAGACATCTAGTACGTAGTGTATAAAAACTATTTTTTCAAATGTAGGTAATGTGAACGCATTCGAAATATAAAACTCGTTTTGAATGCAAAAAAAACAAGTAATTGCTGTGCAGCAAAATTTCCGCTTTTGAACCTGATTCTCAGCTTTCTTTGACTTTAAAGATAGTCAAAGGGAAAACATTGAAAAAATATGAAATTTTGAGAAAAATACATGAGATATTAAAAAGAAAATTCTGTTTTTTATAGAATTTTTTCAAAGAAAATTTCCCAATTAGTTAAGTAATTATTAATTAAAAAGAATCATAGCAAAATCTCTTAACTGACAACTCAGAAAATATGTTCATTCATATGTTTCAATATGGTTTCCATTAGCTCCTTTTTTTCCAATAAAATGCGCACCTGGTTTCCTGAAATATTTGCCACAAGAAGCTTAGCCTGGCGTAGCCAAGCTGTTTTTCTTTCACAACACTGCATTTATAAACAACGATGAAAAACAGCTTGGGGAATCCTAGAGCAAACATTCTATTCTCCTTTTGTTTACTTTAAAAACCAATCAGAATACAGCATTTTCAGAAAAGTCTCTTCTATTGTTTTAATAGCCAATCGAATCGCTTATGTGCATAAGGGGTTTTCCCAATACATAATTCATCAGCCAATTAAAATGCTTCCCTTGGATTTCTTTGGCAAATATGATAGAGTTTTTTGTTCCAGGATTCACTAAACCTTTTCTGTCTCTTGTTGTTATAGACAGGGAAATGGCTGAAACAATCTAATCCTTTAGGGCACCTAAAATTTTATTTCAAAAATCGAAAGTCTAT
>JANSTP010111231.1:0-13041 GCA_025330745.1 Cladonema radiatum | reverse complement strand
ATGAAGAAGAAAATTGCCATGGAAACATCATGACGAAAGTAAAATGATCGAAAAACCGATTGTATTATTTTCATGTACAAAAATAACAGTCGGTAATTTTTCCCTCTCAGTTTTTGGCATAATAAAGAATTAATTTTAAAAAAGAAATGCTTTTCTGAAATAAGCATCGATTAGAGATTCTATTTATGTTAAAAACAAAAATCTGATAGTGCTTCTTTAAGGCTTTTGATGACATCACAAATTTAGTGATGAGTCATAAAATTTTAGCAATTTTCCAAATCTACTAAAAATCCTTAAACATTCAAACAATAACTTTGGAAGGAAAAATCAGATTAAGATGAAATAAAAACCTGTTTTCATATATTTTTTTAAGCTCTTGAATATGAATGAAAAATCCAGAATACCAAAAATATAGCCAACACTACCTTTAATAAATCCTCTTACAGAATTAAAAAATCTTTTTTCGTTCTTGAGATATTTAGAGTTAAAGTTTTCAATATTGATGGAAAATAATCCTAGTTGTGATGTCATCAAAATAAATCCAATATTTTGTGAAACCACAAATATGAATATCTAAAAAACTATGACAGATAATTTCACAAAATTTTCAACAAAAAATCTTTCTCGCTTGCTAGAAAAAAATCGATTGACTTTTTTAGGGAAATGTGCCTGAATAACTAGTTCCAGGCCCTTTTTAAATTTATGCCTACACATGAAATTTCAAAAGCTGTATTTCTCCAGCACTTGACGTACAGATTTTTGAAATCAAGATCACTTTGGCTTTTCAAAAACAAAAAATTATCACACAGATATTTTTCCATGCCCAGTTATTGATATGTCAGCAAAAAATGAAAAGGGACTGGAAGGAGAGAGACAGGTTCGAATTTTGAAATTGATTTATTGGTTTTCTGGAAGATCATATCATAAGGCAGATGCCCTGAAAATTTTGTCTTGTAAAAAATTAAAGAGGCATAGATATTCTAGATTTTGTCTGTCAGCATTAGTTGTTTCAATTTGATGACATCACAACTGACCATGCCCAAAAACCTTTAAACCTAAATATCTTTGGAAGGAAAAAAGATAGTTCAATTCTGTAAAAAGATTGTTTTATATTATAATGAACTCTTTAATTTGAGCTTAAGTTGTTTTTAAGTATGACACTCCCTTTAACACACAATTGACATAGGACGAAATCAGACGACAAATCGACAATTTTAAATAAATGAATAGATTAAAAAAAAAAAAAAATGGACTAAAACGACAAAACAACAAATTTATTAAAAATGACCAACTCTTGCAATGTACGGTATGCACAGTCTACACTTGCAGTTTTTAGGAACCCATCTCTTTAGCTTAGATTTAATTTAGGTCATAATTCAATATTCAAATATTTTGTGTACAGATGGCCTACTATACATGAAAAATTAGCTTTATATTTTATTTTGATTACTTGATAATGGCTGATTGAACTTCACGCTAGAAAGGTGGGGGTAAAATATTTATTCAGAAATACGGGGTATGTAGAAATAGGGGGGTTCTCATAGAAAGGTGGGTTCAATCACTGCATGAAACTATGATAAAATCTCATTTATGATATTCTCTGTCTAATGTATTTAAAACATGAAGTCAAACTTCCTTTCTCCTTGTTTTTAAAATTAAAGGTTTGATAGCACTTACCAAATCAACCACCCAGGGGTTGATTCAAGATTTTAATTTTGGCATCGATTTATGCAAAACACTGTCAATAAATGTTTGTTACTTCTTGAACTTATAACAAATTAACTGTTTTCTAGCTACTGTATTTGCACAAAATGTAAATTTATGAATATAAAAAATAGAAATTTATTTTGGGCATCCCCAAAATTGATGTACCGACCTGCAAACTTGACTGAATCAACTCCTGCCAGCATGAGTGATTTGCGGCACATGGTTATTTTTTTTCCTGGCAAGGCCTGAGGGACATAGTCCAGGGAAGATTTGAAATCATTTTACCACTATGAGGGCTTTGATCAAAATTTTGGCCACACACCGTTTGAAACATGGTTTTCAAATTTATTCGGTCATAGTTTAAAAGGAAATTGTATTTGTATACCAATATTTAGAAGGTGATAAGTAATACATGTGCCAATGGTTTGTTTAGATTTTCTCCCTTTGCTATTTCATCTATAGCAAACTTTCAGTGTTTCATACAGCAGAATCTTGCCTGGTTTCAAAGCTCTCAATTTTAAGAATCCTTGTTTTAGGTAAAAAACTTGAAAAATGTTTTTTTACTAAAAAAGACTTCAAATTAAATCCTGGGCAAAGTTTTGTTTCAAGTATTTATAAAGTAAAGTACAAGGTATGTAAGTACAGTACAAAGTACACTAGTTAAATTTTGCTAGCTGAAATGCATTTGGTCAAAAAAGCAGGCTGTTCGAAACACTAATTTTTATTGCCTATTTTCTAGTTTTGCTTAGCATGAGAAAATGTGTTTTTTGTTTTTTTGTACCTCGTAACATTGTGCTTTAGATTTGCATTACGTTTTGAAATTAATTTACTTTCAAATTAATTTACACTGTTTACGCCTTTTCACACATGCTTGTGTTCCTAATCGGAAATTGGCAACGAAAGACCGTACGGAACATTGACTACATTTGCTGTCATATTTAATTTTCATTACTTTGAAATAAATTCACGACCTAATTGTGTTTTATTACACCACTAAACTCATACTTTTTGTAAAGCTTCTGTGTAAGAGACTAGAGAGTTATAGTGTGTCGTGTGGTTATCACATCTTACCTACATTTTTGTGAAATTTAACATTCTCAGTAAATTAGCCCCATTTTTCTGCATAATCATCTTGGGGAAGTTTGTTGTATTTATTGCACTGCTTTCTCCTTTATTTTAAAAGCTTTTTTGCGCATTTAGCCCATTTTTTTAGATAGGATCGAGAGCGAAACCGTACGAAACACCTTTTCGGAGAAATATTGTTATTACTCTTGTAAAATTCTAGTTTAGATGCTTTACTAGTTTTAAAAGTAATAATTGAAAAATTGCACAATGACATTGTTTTTACATTTTATAACTATTTTTCTTTAAATCATGTTTGGTACGGTTTAAAATCAAATATTTTTAGACAATTGGCAATACAAATTCTGCTTTTTAAAATTCATGAAAGCTTGGATTCTGCTTGTTATTTCACTCAATATACACTCTGTATTACTAGCAGGTTGTTTTTATATCATATTCATTTTTATGTTCATATTCCAAAATATACCTTATTTCCACTAAAACTTATGCTATAAATTTCCACTTAATCCACCATTATCATGATTACAATGTGATTGATATTTTTTATTTTGTGCCTATCATCTAATTACATGTTTTTATTAAATAATATTGTCATTTTGTTTTTCGGAAAATGATCAAACCGATTTTATAAACTGTTTTTTTTTGTACGGTCAGAAAAAGAGTAGTTTTTTAAATATGGTTTCTGATATAATTTTTTTCTGTGTATGGTTTTGCCTGGCAACTTCAGGGTCTTGAATCTTGATGTCCAAGGTAACTTTTGACTTGAAAATTATTTGAAAAATAAAACGTTTTATTTTTCTGTAAAACTGCAAATATTTTATGGCCAAAATTTTGACCGACACCCATGAGCGTCTTAAAAACAGCCCAAATAATTCATAAAATGTCATTAAAATTTATATACAAAACGTAACTTTTAAATCAAACAATCTATAGATTTCAAGCAACTCTAGAGATCTCCTGCATCATAGACACTCTATTTTGGTGGCTGTATTGGCGTGAAGACACAAAAATATAAATTTTTGGTATGAATAAAGAAGTAGAACTAATATTGCTAGCGCAGAGGCTAAAGCTTGAAAATTGACCTCCAGCGTGAGCAGAACATGACTCACAATGGCAAGCAATCTATCTCTAGCATACTGTATGTTTACATTACGTCATTGTCACGTGACAAATGAAGCAATTTGAGCAGTCAACAAGATGCTAAAGATCAAGTGACAACCTACCTGGAGGCTCATCTATAGCCTTTTATCTTGACATATGTTAAGGAAATAATCAAGATATTGGGTCAGAAGAAATTTCCTTTCATATAACTTGGTTCTTCCTTTTAATTTGAAGCTTGTCTCTCTTCCCAGCATATGCACTAGAAGGGTTCTACTGTAGCAAGCTTCTTGCCTGCTAGTCCGGGGCTGACATGAGGAAGTGGGAAAAATGGACTGGACAAGATTTTATGCAATTTTCTTTTCGAGAACTATATGGGCAAGAAAGTTCTTACTGTTGGTGGCATCAAAAGCCTGGGCAAAATTTTTAAGAGGCATTATTTTGGTTTTGCTATTACCACAGGGAGCTCCAAATATCGGAAGTGGCTAAATATTACCGTCCGGAAATAGCTCCTGTGAGCTTTCGATAGGGATTTAGAAAACTATGGATTTTTTGACAATTTGTGCCTCCATCCATCATAAAAACAATGGCTTATAGTTTTTTTTGCCTCTACTGTACAATTTTGGCCAAATTTTAGCTCAATGTTGCCCAGAGAAATCTGGCAGTCTGAAAAATATTTTTTGTCTCTAATATAGACTTGTTGTACACGAAATGAAAGATAGTCTTGTGCAGATTAACATTTAATCAAAGACTTGCAGCTCTAAAAGCTTCGATAAGGAACTATGATCATATAAATTTTTGAAAAAGATCCTTTGTCGCCATCTCGACACTGGGGTGCCCCCTCTAGAAATCAGGACAATAATAGCTATAATAATACAATTTTGTGCACTATTTGTTCAATCTTTTGTGTACACATTGGTATTCGTGTATATTTAAAAGTAGTGACGTTATTCTGAAAAACCAATTTCCGAGGTTTTTAGGGTAATTTGAAGCCAGGAAAAATCAGTTTACAAAAGTCCTTGAATATTGTTGCTATGACAACAATAAGGTATTAAAGGGCACGATTTTGGTTTCAAAATTAGTAATCGTTACCTAGCACTAGCAGGGTAGGCATGGCCGGTTGTTCAATTTAATCTCAGATTTCGTAATAATTTTTCCTAAGCTCTATAGACATTCCCTATATATTGATGTTTCAAAATGTTTCCCAGACAACCTTTTTCACATTTTGACCTCCCTGTTTCGAGTCATTAAAAGGAAATTCATATATTAAAGACAATTTTTTATCACTCAAGTTAGTGTCAATATTTTAGATTTCATTTCCTGTCATTATTACTGGTTAGACAAACCTTTTTTTCCCCAACCTTCAGACAAAAAAAAAAAAAAAATTAGAGCAAATGTAAAGACTTTTGCATATAAAATATTGCCATCATATGACCGACTTAGCTAGGTTTAGGAGAAGAATGATTCCATTGTAATGTTTTTAATGAGGTCATTGATAAAACGAATAAACAAACAAAGAAGTTTAAGGACATGGTTGTAGGCATAGCCTTTTAAAAACTTTGGCATTTTCCTCAAATAACTTTACGTCTAAAAAAGTCAAGCAATTGATTCGAAACTTTGCACTATTAAAAATATTTTTAGTGGTTTTCAAAAATACATATTTAGTCCCCAGATGTCACACAGATCAGTGATTTTATTTGTATTTCGAGGCATTTGTAAACTAATTAAAACGTTGCTGTTAGAAAGAATTTGGTATAGGTTTTTACAAACATTTTTATTTTTATTATATTCATGGAATTATATGTTTCTAAACAGCGTGTAATCCTGGACTTCGAAACTGGGTTGACTATTTTCTCATTGGAAAATTCGATAAATCAAGTGCTTTTGATATTTTTTGCTTTAATGGCTCAAAATTTATGAAAAAGTTGTTGTGACTAACGGGAAATAAACAGGACATAAACTTTGATGTATGGACAGTTGACTCAAAATATGTTGCCATCAAAGGGTCTAAATGTCAAAATATTGCGATACATGTGTTCCTTAATAGTGAAATAACTAAAAATTAACATTTTATTTTCTTAATTACTTCTTCATACAGAAGAATAAAACCTGTTGTGACTAACAGGGCAGGAGACCTGTGACTAATGGGACATTGCAATTAAACTATTTTTTAAATGCATAGAAAAATGGGTCTTGAGGCACGCCAATAATTTTAGATTGTTGTTAGAATGCTGTATATTGGTTTCTCAAATATGATTCTCCAGAAATGTCAAGCAATCTTCAAAATGAAATACCTTAATTCCATTAATTTTCGCGCCCCTTTTATTTTCGCGCAGCGCATCCGCGTGAAATTAAAAGGGTGCGCGAAAAGGCCTATTTTCGCGCACATTGATGCGCGAATATTAAAGGGTGCGCAAAATAGAGAAATTGCTCTAAGAAGCTTATTCAGACATTGTAGCCTTTCCACGAAGTCCGGAGTAGATGGGTAAGAGGGAACGATAACAGTTGGTATAAAGAAAGGTTTTTATATGGACAATATGCTTAATTAATCTACAAAATTAATCAATCTTCAATAATAATTATGTCTTGTCTTTCTTGTGAAGATCAATTCTTTTTATTTTATCTGACTTCATATTTGAATGAAACTATATTCCAGAGTTTCAACCCTTATGATAAAAAAAATTGATCTATAGCTCATACAGAACTTTGCCAGCAGATGGGTTTTGCTAAGACACGAGGCAACCTACGTAATACAGTCAAACCTCCAAATAGCGGGCACCCACGAGTCTAATTAAAAATCCCTGCTGGTCAGAGGTGTCTGCTATACTGTATAGGCATTTTGCTGTGAGCGTTTGACAGCTATCCGTTCTCAAGAAATATGATCGCTATTTGCAGGTTCCTGCTATATAGGATTTCCACTATTGAGAGGTTTCACTGTGTAGGAGAGAAGAAGTTTCTTTGGACTGATGCTCGAAAATTAAAAGGTGGGCGAAAACACCATTTTTGAGGGGTGCACGAAAATTTGAGGCGCGAAAATTTGAGGGAGCAAAAATTTAAGGGTCGCGAAAATTAATGGAATTAAGGTATAGGCGATAAATTCAAGTGTCCAAAATACCTGGTAGAGTATAGAAAATGTTACGAGAATCGATGTGATTTTTGAGCATTTTGAGCAATAATGCATTGCATAAAAGAAAAAAGTCTACAATAATTATTTTAATATATAATCTGCTAATGATCCACATTTAGCACAATATGAACTTAAAACTGTTGAAAAATTCCAAAAAACTGTAATATTATTGGCATTTGTCATATTTTTACAAATGTCAACTTTTCTGTGGAATTGACGAATGGTAGAAAAGCTGAAATGCCATTTTTTATATCTATATACTGTTAACAATCACAAAATTAACAGAGTCTTTGCTTAGTTATGTAATTTATTGGTTATAACAAAGTCCATATAAATGAATGGTCTGGAAATGCAGAAAGAAAACTTGCGTCAACAATAATTTTGATCACATGATCAAAGTAAGTGCAAGGAAAATTTGTCTGCGAAAGTTAGCTAGCTAATTAAATAGAAACATAAAATATGCCTTGAGCAAACTATGCTTTTCTAGGCTGTTTTACGTCACAGACATCAAAATATAAAGATAATGGAATATTTAAGTTAACCTTCTAGATTTAGGGAATTCTATCAGCAATGGAGGGACAGCATGCTTACTGTTCTTTACAAGTACAGGCAGGTTGATAACTCGTTAAAGAAAGCATATCTAAAGGTCAAGTGTCCTTTTGCGAGCGACATTTTTTGGACCATGTTATACGACATGAAGCTGATTTTAATGATAACAGTGGACCAACAAATTTTACAAAATTCAAATGAAGTTATTGTATGCTTTTTCATTCTTGTAAAGAAGACCAATGTTCAGAATGCATAACATTTCTGAAGAAAGAAAATTCAAATCAAAAGTGTCATCAAAAAAATATTTCTACACCAACCCTTAAAAATGCACCTCTAGCAACACCACATCCACAAAAGATAAAACTTTACTTAATAAATGAAGGAGTTAAATGTTCACAGCTGGAAGTAGTCTAGCGTAGCTAAACTCTTTTCTCTTCTTACAAGTTTCAGTTTGAAAAGTCAAAGTAAAAATATGTTAAGGGCCGAGAAAAGAGTTTAGTTCGACTCAAGCAAAGAAACTCATAACATTTTGCGATAAGAAAATGAAGCAAGAATTTTCATTGGTCCATAAAACAATGAATTCAGATGATTGACAAATTGCAAAAAATCTTCCAATTAGAAAGATCCTTAAAATAAAAAGCTACCAATAGACTTATGAGTAAAACAATGTCTTGAAAACAAGATAATTTGATTGGTTTTTAAAAGTAAATAAAAAATGTTTTAGTTTTCTCTTCCAAACCAAACCAAGCCGTTTTTCGCCCAGTGGTTAGACAATAGTTTTCTACTTTTTGTGAATTTCTTTTTAAAAGAAAAGCTTCTTGGCTGTGCTAGGCTAACCTGGAAAAAGACATGAAAAAAATGAAAGATGAAATACGTACAATGGGAGTTCGACTGCCCAGTGACATTGGAAGTGACACCATTGAACTTATTAATCACAATGAATAAAAGTGCACTGCTTTTGTAAAATAATTTTGGTAGCAACAATAACAAAAAAAAGCACCACAGGTAGACCCATGGTCAGTAAGATATCATCTCATGCTCATTCGATTATATATTTCCCTTGCTGCCAAATCTATTCTATTATCAAATCTGCCAAGCCTTTGATGAATTGGGAGACACAAACTAGTTGTGTTGCCTAGTAGGAGGACCCTTCACGACTATAGAAATGCTATCCACCCAAAAACAGGTTTCAATCCTGATGTTATCAAAGACCTTACAAAATTGACAGAAGATTTAACAGGTCTTCAAGGGTACTTCTGTTTATGATTTGATGAGATGAAAATAAAATGCAATCTAGTTTTTGATCAATATGCTGGTGAATTACTGTAATTGGGTTTTTTGACCTTGCAAATCTTGAAACAAATTAATTCCTTTAGTTATGAAAGTGATTTAGCAAGTCAAACCTTAGTGTATTATGTCAGAGGTTTATGCAGTTCTCTAGAATATTCATTGGCTTATTTTGCTACTCATGGGGTCACATCCTTTCAATTATTGACAACATTTTGGGAAGCTGTTGCGATACTAGAACTTACTTGTAAACTATCAGTGTTGGCCACTATTTTAGATGGAGCAACAGCAAACAGAAAATTTTACAGCTTGCATAGAAAATACCAAAAAAGTTGTTTATTGTACAAGAAATCTCTACGCCATGGAAAGATTTGATCGGTTTTTTGTGGATGCTCCTCATTTACTGAAAACAGCTTGCAACTGCATATATCACTCTGGCTTTGGAAATTCAACACGTCTCATGCGGTGTTCCAGAAATTACTTAGTTTGAGATCATATTAAACAAATACGTGCAACCAGTTAAATGCTGGCCTCAAAACCAACCCGAAACTTGGATGACCAGATAAATCTCACGCCTTATTCTTGCATGAATGTTAAAATTGCATGTATTGTTTATAAGTATCTGATCAGTCAGGTCATTGCTAATAAATTCTAAATTCTAATTCTGCAATACACGATTTCACGAATATTGTTGTTGCTAAGCAACCTTCTAGCGGAGGTAAAAGAAACAACTCTACAGTATGAGAGTTTGACCGAGAAATATCTACCTTGGTGAATGTTTTTACTTGTAACTTGGAGGAATCTCATCTGTTGAGCTAAAATTTTCTTTATTTGCAAGAGTAATGAACCTAGAATAATGACTGACCAACATATATGTTTTCTATGACTTATAAAAAGGATTATAATGCTTTTCTCTCAATTTTTTTGTATTTTTCTACGCTTCGCTTAGCTTGACATGCATTCGATTTTTTTGTTTACTTCCGCTAGAAAATATTTTCCATGTGAAATGTCAATTTGCGCATGCCAAGTACGAATTCGTGAAATGGTGTATTCTAAAAATTTAGTGACTTAAAGGGAATGTCATATATACTTAAAAAGAACAAGCTGAAAGCAGAAAATTCATTTGGGTATGAAACAATCTTTTACAGAGCTAAAAATCTCCTTTCCTTCAAGAGACATTTGGGTTTAAAGATTGTTGGGCATGTACAGTTGTGGCTATCAAGATGAAACAAAAAATACTGACATGCGAAATCTACAATAAGCATCTGTACTTTAGTCAAATAAAATTTTTTTTATATTAAAGAAAGAAAAGACGAAAAAAAGATGTCTATTTAGCAATATTTCTGTTATCTTAATATGGCTATGAAATAGATGCACTACTATTGATACTGTGGCAATAAGGAGAGGGCTTTTTGAGGCCATTTGTGAGTAGGAAATTTTTGAGAGAAGCCATAATTTCAGTTAATTCTATCATATATAATTTCTTTTTCAACTTAGTGAAGGTGGGTTAATGGTTACAACAAGAAGTCAAGATGATGATGCTGTACTTATATGATGAAATATATGCCACTTTCTTTCTAAATAAGGAAACAGAATGCATCTAGATTAATTAATTCATTATCTGAGGTAGATGTCTCGATAAAAGGCATGCTATAAAAGACTGCTTAGCAAAAGTCAGATGATCTATAGATTGTGTATGGCTCGTTAGGCAAGAAAGCAAGAAGAATATTGTGCAAGATAGTAATTTCAACTCAATAGTCTAAGCTTAGACATGACTGTGCCTCAACTGCCTGAATTACTTTTTAATATCTTAATAAGTTTTTTCATATGTTTTGATGCTTGCTTTCATTTTCATGCAGTTTCAATATTATTCGTTAGTATTACTACCTTTCTTGAAAAGCTAGTCTCACTGTCTCAGTCTTTTTATTTGTTTTTTAGGCCGGAGGATAGTAGCAAACAGTGCATCAAAAATTGACTTTCATCTAAGCAATACCACACAATTTATATGACATTCTTACCAAGACAAATGAGACAAAGGGAATGAAAGGAAGTGCGATTGGAAACCATACAGTATAAAAATTCTTTGGTTCAATGCATGTTCACAGATGTTTTCACTATCTGGGAAGAATGTCAAATGATCGTTGCAAACACTACAGAACCAAGTTCAAAATTAGGGTTCGAATTAATGGAAAAATATACCATTGTGCAAATATTGCTTAATTAAAGTGTCTTAAGAAATGTCACCGGCCATTTTTGTCCATGAAATGTCCATACAACATACTCTTTTTTTTAATCTCGTCTGTGTTTATAAATCTAATACAATATTTATAGAGCATAAATTATTTCTAATCCCTGCCGTGGAAAGCTATATCTTTTACCCTATACCACCGGGGGAATTCCTCCTCCTTGTAGTTTTTTTAATCCGGAACTAAAAAAGCTTTGCCAACAAAACTTTGTGACTTTACACAAAATTTATCTGTGAACATTTTTTTGAAAAAAATTTTTGCTAACCACACCCATTGTTGCCATGGCAACACCAAAATGCAAGCCGAATAGGTTATTTTTTGGGGTCATTTTGGGGCAAAATCTGCTTTTTGGGCCCAATTCCTCTATAATTCCTATTGACATAAAAGTACATTATATTAGTAAGTACAATGGTGAAAACTGTATTAGAAATGCTCTTTTCGTTAATTTTTTGTAGCTGCTCAAAGTTTCACCTCGGAATCACCAATTTTTGACAACTCAAGTCCGCACAAGACGTCTTTTAGACATCTCAAAAATATCTAGTATTTCGAATCTATCTTAGACTCAACATAAATAAGAGGTCTACTAGACATCGTCATTAGACATCAAAAAAAAGATGTTGTGTAGACGTCAAATCTAAGCCTTTTTTTAAGATGGATCACATTGTTTTGATCCATCTCCCAGGGGTTGAAATAACTATTTTTCCCCTGGAGGACACAATGTCCTGAGGTTTTATATATTTGTCGGACATTTCAAAATATCTATCGGCCATTTTTATAATGATTCACCAATTTAAACATTTAAATGACAAGCAAAGCACATAAAAACAGACAAAAAAAAACTGGATTTGAAAGTTACTGTAACATCATGAAAACTTGAATCATCAAAGTGATAAAAGAATTCATTAAAAGATTCTAATTATTTTCCACTGGACAAATTGTCATCTAAAATATAGAACTTTCAGGGCATATTTGAAAACCCATCGGTCATTGTCCGATGTCTGACAGTTATTTCAACCCCTGATCTCCGTATTTCTTTATTTGATTCATTGTTTCGAATTCTGTGGGTTTTTTTTTTGACAGCCTGCAGTTACTTACAGTCTTAGTCTTGGACAGTCAGAGGTAAGTTAAACAGTCAAAGGCTTTTCTGTCATGAATTTCCTGCTAGTATGTGTAGGAAAGAAGTATGATTAGATTTCTTTTAGCTAGCTAAGATGGCTTGTTGTACATGGTTTTTGTTTGAATAAAACATCCAAATAAAAACAAATTATGCCAATTGGAAAGCCATTACAAGACACAACTTGAGATGTTTTGCTCGCGGTTGGGGGGGACTCATGTTGAATTCAAGGTTTGGCAGATTTTATCATTATTGTTTATTGGTTAAAAACTTTACCCAATGGTTGGACGAAGAAGAAACTTTTAGGAATTGGTGTCTCCAAAACAGCTATTTCAGCCCTTTTTGGAATGAATTCTAGATCAATGCAGCATTTATATACCAGTGTAGTATTTTATTAGTTGAAAGTAAATAGTAAATTTGCTAAGAAAACGTTTGGTGGGCTTTCCCTTGGCCCGCCCCCTTCAGGTATGGCATTGAAGCTGTTGTTAAAATTTCAATAAATAATTGTGCAGCAAGTGAATTGACTTAGTTACAGCAGAGTGTGAGAGGAAACACTGTGCAATTTATGTTTTTTTTGGTTTCTTAAGCAGAATTTTATATGATTTATTTGTCAGCAAGAAAGAACAGATTACACTAGCAATTTAATTACTCTTTTATTGACAGTATTATTACTTAATTTGATTTAAACACCCCTGTCTCAGTGGCCCGGTGAGGTGCCCAAAACTCACCGGGCTGGCAAATTTTTAGGAAAGTTGACCGGGCTGTCGAAAACTGGGAAATTTTCTACCGGGCCCACACTTTAGAATAGCTCGGCCGGGTAAAATTGGAAA
>JANSTP010111120.1:0-13043 GCA_025330745.1 Cladonema radiatum | reverse complement strand
GGATCAAATAGAATGGTCACCGGGAAACCAGAAAATAGGGTCAAATGTGCCCGAGAAACTCACCGGGTCACTGAGACAGGGGTGTACTTGAGATATCTGCAACTCATAGAAAACTGAAATAAGATACACCTAGTCCTTTCAAAAGTGCTGTTCAAAGTTTTGCTTTGTCTTCTCATTGATATGTTGTGTTTCCCTGCGTTGCAAGCAAAGATAAGACGCCGGTATCCTGTGGAAGTCAGTAATGCTTTAATATTAACGGTTCAGTTATTTTACCTGTTTTCCTTTTAATAAAGCTAAAAATGTGAAACCAAAAAAAAATTGTTTAAAAATTTACGATCGCCCCTTCAACAATTTGAGAATATCAAAATTAAACTAGTAAAAAATTATCTTGAGGACACTTTTGGGCTTCGTTATCTGGTTTAGAAACCTTTATTTAAATTTAAAAACCGATTTTGAATTTTGATAGTCTTTAAAGAATTATGAAATCTCATTTTCGATTCAGCATCTTTCTCGAACAAATCTAGTGTTCTCAAATTGTTAGAGAAAGCATACGTAACAACAATAACAGGATATTTAGGTAGTAAGTACGCCTTGCTTTACACAAAACGGCATATAGCTAAAATGAGAAAACGTAGCACAAAATAATAAAGAGTGGACGTATGAGAGTACTAAATGATCCTCTTACCCCCTTTTTCAATGTTAGAAATCTCTTATAGGATAGTATGTTAATATCTACACTATGAATAGGCTGATTTTAAAGCAAACAGCCACACGAAAAATGGCTTCTCAATTTCAAAACGTTTCGTCACGGGTTTCAATTTTAAGTCATATCTTTCTTGATAAAACGTTACAAAGTTGAACTGCAGAGACGTTCTCGTATTGGCAAGACATTAGCAGTAATTTTTATTTTCATTTCAGCGATAGTTGAAAGATGTCAACAGATAATGCTATCGAAGTCTTCAACTGTTCCTTATGCAATTTCTGTGAAACGAGTTTGGACGGTTTGGTGAAACATATTCGCTCTCATATCAAACCAGAACCTGAATGCCACGAGAAGACACGCGAGAAAAAATCAGCGAGTGACGTGTGCGATTCGCAGCCCACGAAATCGATGTCAGAAAACGAGAGTAAACAGAGCAGTGGTTTTTACGAGAAGCATATGCGTTACATGAGCGAAGAAAGGAACAATATTATGACGTCAGCTGAAAACAACACTTTGCAGCCTCACTCCTCAATAAGTCAACACCCCGATGTATCGAGAGACTTCCCTGCCAAGAACAACGCGGATTATCTAGGAAAAAGCAGCAAAGATTACTCAATAAAAAGCAATACCCACATACAATCCAAGCCAATAAATGGTAACGGTGTGCAAAGCAATTCATATCTTCTAATCAATAACGCCAACAGAAGGGAGCATCATTTCCATAATGTTTACCGCCCATCAATATACGGTGAAAATAGCCAAGTTGTGTCCCTCCAAAATGCTTACCATCAAGGCGGCCAACCGCAGTTTCCCATGAAGCCTCCACCTAGATACAACACAGCACTCAAGCATTCACCTCACCCTTATAAAAGGCAAACAGATCAAACACTTTACCATGAACACCAACGCCCTCCGCCCTACGAAAGAGAGTATGCTGGTAGCCATTATGGAAACGAGGTAATGAAGCAACCTCGACAAAACAATTCTCTTGACGGATTCCGGAGAAATCTAACTGAGCGAAACAATGAAAACTCACGACATTTGACAAATTTGAGAAACAATATCGATTTGAGGAAAGAACATCACCCAATCCCTCCAAAAGAGAGTATGATTGGACTCAACAGCATGCCAGTGAAAAGACCAGTTTCGCATATGAATGATCATCACCATAGCAACCATCACATGCGCTCACAAATATCTCCAAATAACCGGCAGACATTCAACAACCAAATAACAAATATCCAACCAGACATGCGATCGATCGATAAAAATATTGGCATTCCTAACCACGGAAATGTCTTTTTCAACCAAAATCAGCTGTTGCATGCAGCTGGACAATTACCATTAGATAAACTCTCAGGTGTATTATTAGTGCCCCTGAAAAAGACGACGGAAATAGGTGTGCAGACTGAGCATCATGAGCATGACGGAGTAGAGAAGGTTTCCTGTCAAGTCCAAACGGATTTGAAGATGGGTAATCTGCTTGAGTCTCACTTATCTCATAATAATATCCCTACCGGTCATATTCGGTCGCTAGAAGATGTCATAGAGTGTCCGGTATGTGCGAATGAATTTCAACATGAAGACAGACTAAAAGAACATATGTCGACATTCCATACGATCATCTGTCAGAAATGTTCGTTCTCCTCAACCAACATCAACGAGTACAATGTCCATCGCGAAGAATGTGAGAGCAAGGATGAATTCCTTTGTCTCGATTGTAACAAGGTTTTCAACTCAGTGCGCATGCTCAACATTCATCGGGAGGTGAAACATAACGTCACAATGGGCTACCGATGCGGTATATGTAACGCGCCATTTGAAGCACACGAGTTGGTAATGAAGCATATCGTTACGCATGATTATAGCATATTGCATTTCAAGTGCAACTACGCGCCTTGCACGAAAGTGTTCGAGACGATGGACGCGTTGAATATACATACGGGCAAGCATAGAACGATGACAGTGATGCACGAATGCCGCTTCTGCAATCTCACCTTTTCATCTACAAATCTTTTACACAACCATATCGGAGATGTACACGTGTTAGCTAATACCGACGTGAAGAAGATTCAACCTCAAAGAAAATCCGATCATTTGCCTGTTGTTAAACCACCACCCCTCCCAGAGACAGACCGGAAAATCTTTCTATGCGACCACTGTAATTTGGCGTTCCGAAATCGATTTTTCTTAAAAAAACATATTGATATGTGTTCGAAGAATGCGAACATTCGGCCGACACAATTTATTTGCGATGTGTGCAATGAATTTTTCCAGAACGAACAACTAAAAATTGATCATATGAAAATCGACCATCGACGAGAAAACGGTAATCGGTGTCCGAAATGCTCGAAATCCTACCGCACATGGTTCAAGTTGAAAAGCCATACAATTCAACAGCATTCAAAGAAAACTTGTCGCGAGTGCTCCCTAGTATTTACAAAAGATCCAGACTTACGGAAACATGAAGAAGAAATTCATGGCAAAGCGCTAACACAACCGGGCGAACGGGTTTATAAATGCAGTATCTGTGACGCCACGTTGTTCACGCTTACCGACCTCATGAATCATCGAAAAGAGCTTCATTCAAGTGTTCTCCAAAGTAAAACAGCCGCCCAAAAGACCACACCAGAAAAGTGTAATCAAGGCTTTCCAACTACAAAAGATTTAGAAAACGTTATCGATGATCCAAGCAACGAAGGTGAATTTGAGGACCCGTCGTTTTTAGAGTCTGACGACCAAGCGGAAGAGGAAGAGAGCGAGCTGTCTGTAGAGACTTGCCCCAAGTGCAACAACATATTTACGTCGAAACAAGATTTACAAGGACACATGTCCGAAGTTCACAACGAAACCATGTCGGAAACAGTGTCAAATAACCCATTCTCCGTTCAGTCAGACTCGTTGAAGTGCGGTCGGTGCGATAAATACTTTGATGATAAACGTCGATTGAAAAATCATCTCGGTCTCATACACGGACAGAGACCTTTTGAATGTAAAATATGTCGCAAGAAGTTCCAATATTCTAGTCAAGTGTTTTGGCACATGAAGAAACAACATCGAAACACGCTGAAAGGTACTATTAAACCTTCAGTAAAAGGGAAACTACCTTCATATAGTGGTAGCAGTAGTACCAGCGCACTCTCGAAACCTCCTGAGTTCGACTGTGAAAGATGTGGCAAAACGTTTCGCACAAAAATGCAATTACAAGTCCACATGAAGAACTTCCACTCAAACAATGACGTTTCGTCCGTCAACAATATCAACGATGATTTAAACAACAAACCGGACAGTTACGAGAAGTTTCCCAACGATTACAAATGCCACATTTGCAATGCAGCCTTCCAGCAATTAGAGAGATACCAAGACCATATGAGCACACATGTTGGAAAGGAAATTAATGGACCTTCTTATCTAAATGAAAACTTACCCTCAATGGTTATGTTGAACGGTGGAGAGGCTTTCGATAGACACAAGGAAGGAGAGACGTACGTCAATCGTAACGATAGGGAAATATTTGATGATCACATCGGCGACAACTTGAGCGAGCATAAGTCTGACAGCGATTTCGATGATTTGGAGCTCAGTGGAGGCGATAAGAACGAGATGGATTCACAAAGGAATATCGAACACGAACTACTGAAAGGAGAACCGGTATTTGATGTTAGTTTGGGTGAATACATCTGCCCAATCTGTCAAAAAACAACAAAGTCCATCACCGGCATGAAAACGCATTACGGACGTGTCCATTATTTTTGGAGCAAAGAAACGACACATAAAGATGATGTCGTCCAATTGAAAGTCTGGCAATGTAACTCGTGTGATCGTGAATTCGGACAGTTTCAAAACTTACTCGACCATACACAAAGTATCCATGGTTACTTAATTTCCCAAAGCGAGGCTGAAATGAGTGTGCGTTACGAAACCAAGACTAGAAACAGTTCCACAAAGTACAACTACGCATGCCCACATTGTGATGTCAGTTTTGACAACAGCAAAGCCATTCGCGTGCATACTTTCAAAAAACACGGTGTGTTATTAAATGAAAGCGACTTATTGCTCTGGCGAAGTGACCGAAATGACCCGAATTTAAGTACCGTCCATTTAAAGCCAAAGATTGAGCTACCGGACATTCGTTATAAATGTCAGCTGTGTATGTCAAAATTTGTAAGCACAAAAGCCATACGAATACATTCTTTCAAGCGTCACGGGATTGTCCTCACAAAGAAAGAAGTATTGAAATGCAAGGTGAATATTCGCAAGCCGCAGGTTACTGACCCCTTTCTTAGCAGACATCGAGGGAAAGATTTGATAGAAGAACCACACCCTTGTGAAGAATGTGGGCGTGTTTTCGGTAACTATCGTGCACTGTTCACCCATTACAGACAAGCTCACCGTGCTATTAACGCCACAAAAGTTCCCAAGAAGCCATCAAGAACAGAAATAAGTGCAAATTTCCCATCGAATATCGCAAACCCTGTATCAATAAAACCTACTGAACCGAATCCCGTTGTTACTCAAACATCTAGTGAAAACCTTACCGAAAGCCCATCTATGGTAAAGTCGAGTAGCTTAGAAACGGACAATAAAGTTCAAGAAACCGTTCCAACCATTCAGTGTCCGAAATGCGACCGAATCTTCACACAGCGAAAGTCATTGATGACACATATGTATTCTGCTCACCATATCACGAAAGACAACTACCACCTATACTGGCCTGACGGCATGCCGGAATTACCACGAAAAAGTTCTCAGTGTCCGACATGTGGGAAAGTTTGCATTGATGAAAGAGCTGTACGGATACATATTTTCAAGGCCCATGGAGTTCGTTATCAGGATTTAGTCAACCAAAATGAGAGACGAGTAGAAAAGGAGCCGGTTCCACAACAAATGGATAGCCAAGGTGCACCGCTAGAATGTATTATTTGTAGCAAGCAGTTCAGGAGAAGGCAAGCTTTAATCCTTCATGAATTGAAAGCGCATCGAATAAAATGGTCCGGTAGTAAACGTGTGTTGACAACGAAAAACTTTCCAAAAATCAATCCCTCGACTTCATCACCGCACGACAACACTTACTCCCAGCATGAAGATAAATTACTGAACAACAACCAAAAGCCGATTCCACAAGTTGACGAAACAAACGGCTTTGTATGTCCCATCTGCAGTGCTTTTTATGCAAACAGGCGCGCCATCACCACCCACTTGTGTCGAATACATCGTTATAACAAGGACGCTTTGCATTCATATTTCGAGAAAATGGGCGCAACAATTCAACAAAGTGACACGAGCATCGAGCAAACTCAAAACGAAAGTGAAAGACATGGAGATGGCGCAAAGAACGGTGAGTCCACGGGAGTGAAATATGAGGAGGTGTACACTCCGGAAAAAGACAAGGCAGAGCACATATCGCATGTTGACAACAATAGAAACCCAGTTGTCAGCGAGAGTGGGAACTCTGATCACACGAGAGATGAACAAATATTTAACACAACCGAAACAATTAATCCAGATGAGAAAAACGAAAATTCACTTGAAAACATTTCGAAAAACGAAACCTACTACAAAACAGAAAAGTTATCGGATAACTATTTTCAAACTTCTCGCGAGAAAGATGACATGAGTATTAACGAAAACGAGTTGGAAGAAAAAACGAGGACTGGCATGAGCTATTATAATGAGAAAACAGCATGTGAAAGTTACGCGTTTTCTCCTCATGAAAACAATGAGTCACCGGTAAATAACTTGTATATAGAAACAAACACGGAACCAGTCACTCCAGTTAATACCTCGGAAGGACACTTCGATGATTTACCACGTGATACATTGGAAGGTAATGGACCGGAATTTCATCTTCCGATCCGGTTCAATGACGTAACCAGTATGCAGAAACCCGTACAACCTTATGCAGCTCAAATATAAAACTTTAGAGTTCTCACTTTCAATTTCGGAACAATAGTGAAAACTTATTCTTCTTACATTTTTGTTTTTGTCCTATAATAGTGTAGGGCTGATTTTTTACTCTTTTATTTTTTTTTTCCAAGATTTTTCTATAAAGAAAATTTTAACATCGATCCTCTGGATAGATACTTGAGTAAAACTATTAGTTTCGATTTTTTAAAACTGTTAATTTCGAATTTTGAAAAATTTTTCTCATTCGTCAAAATATTTTTCATAAGTTGTTGCTTTTTTGATTACCAAGATGCAAGGATTCAAACACCAAAGATTTTCTTTTGTACAGTAAACAAAGATTTTTCTTCCAAATCTGTTTATAATTGATTTATGTAACGAGTAACTACGTGGGCGATTTCTTTTGAAAACTTACTGGATATAGAGCGACATACTTTCAAACAGACATTTAATCAGCGCCGCTAAGGTAGCGTGTTTTGATTCTCTTGTAGCCTATGTTAGTCTATGTTAGTTTTCATTTCTTTTGCTGTTTGTTACTTGCCATATATTATATCCTTTTATGCTATGTTATACTTTTGTGTTATATTTGCGTTTTATGATGAGGTATTTACGCAACGGAAAAAAGACTTAAAAATCAACTCAAGAATCATCACCCTCACCCCTGCAAGAAAATATTCAACCAACCACAAATAGATGTTAAGCATTCATGTAAGAGACCATACACGAGGCAAAGTAGACTACAGATTTGTGATAATAAACCACATATTTAGTACGGGCTAAAAAAATTTGAGACATTCAATGAATCGTTCCACACTACTTTTTAGCATAGAAAATCTATGACCTATCCCCCCTTTCTTCACTCGAATGTTTTAATGTCAACAAATTTTTTTGCCTCATATACTGAAAACTGTTGTAGCTACCGCCTAGGAACATGGAAATGTAGACAATCTTTAAGAAAAATTAGATATTTTCCCTGAATATTAACTCCATTTGATCCGGGGTGCTGAGCCGGCGGGGGGGGGGTTAAATTTACCTCCCCTACTTTTCTCAAGAACCAAACATCGTCTGTGCATAGTAGACCCTTATAAATACTTTTTAAAAATGAAAAAAAATTGATCTGGGGGTCGCCATTTTGATGACGTCATCACTGATAATTTTTACATGATAGAGTAGACCAACATAAATTATAAAAACAAAAAAATTAGCCCTAATGGTGCTCAGAATTTGATGACGTCATTGCTCAATTGATTTCGGGCTACAATCGTGGACAAAATATTTTGTCAAAAATCAGCCTGCACTTATGATTATTTTGGAAAGATCTCCCCCCTCCCCCTTTATCAATGTTGGATTGATGAGCAGGCTTCAGAATTCTTTTGAAAACAACATTGAGAGTGGGGGAAGGGGGGTTTTGGCCAATTCGGTGTTTTTTGACATCAATTTTGTCCACGATTGTACATGACCTCAAAAATTGATAAAAAAAAAGAAAATTTAGGTTTTTTGACCCCTCCCCCCCATAAACTAATTTCATCTGCTTTTGCACTTAACGTTTGGAGAAGCTTTCAAACTGTCGAGAAAAACCATAAAACCATATTTGGGATCCAAAAAATTGAATTGGAGCATTTTTTAAACAATATTTGACCGAAAATCGTGCCATCCCCCCTCCCCC
Organism: Cladonema radiatum; assembly: GCA_025330745.1. NCBI lineage: Eukaryota > Metazoa > Cnidaria > Hydrozoa > Anthoathecata > Cladonematidae > Cladonema > Cladonema radiatum. The sequence goes on along the minus strand of JANSTP010111120.1, from coordinate 4,770 downwards.
CGTTTTTGGCCAATGACCCAAAACCTTTAAAAAAATTTTTCACCATTTTATTCCCCATAAAAATTTATTAACAGTCACCAAAAATCATGCTTCACTCTAAAATAGAATGGACGTAATTAAAATACGTACGGTAAGGGGGGAGGGGAGTGTTAAATTTACCACCTACCCCCGGTCAAATATGATTATGTGATAATAGTTGTGTATGGTGGTGTTATAAGGCGGCCTAAAAATTTTTCAGTAAGGTTTATAAGAGATCATTGTAGTTGCCATTTTCAGGTCGGAAAGGAGAGGGGGGGAAGTCTTGGACTTTTTCAGCCCTTACCACTTTGATTTTCTTAAAATAAATCAAACAAGAAAAAGTGAATTTCTTAGTAGAGACGAATCCTATCAATATCCTTCTCTCAGAGAATTATTATATCGGAGAAAGACTTCAAGACTTCGAAATCATAGCTAAACACAAAAACGTAATTTCTAATGAAGCACCGACGTTCAGCAAACTTGTTAGATAGTTTAATTTCTATTATAATTTTTATTACTTTTGAGGCAGGAATAGGAAAGTATAAAAAATGAGGATGTTGTTTATCTTCAAAGCACATCACACCCTTCACTAAGAGACATTCCTTAGTTTTAGAAAGCAAGCAGTGCTCAGATGTGCACAATTTATCAATTCTACCGATGATTCTTTAGTTAGGAGAGCTTACCTTTTGGTAAACATTTTAGCCTTATGCTGTAAGATGTACTACTACTGCGTGTTTAAACTATATAAGTAAAGTAATGAGGCAAACTGAAAGACGGCTCATATGGACTTTGATAATAACTAGTTCTTAATTTTTCGGAAATGATGTCTACAGAGTCTTAGCAACAAACAAAACATGTCTTGTTTTCTCCCTAGACGGATCACCCACTGACTGGATAAATTAAATAAGATACTGGGAGACATATTAAAACTTCATAGAAACCTGTTTTATGTCGCCCGTACGAATAAAGGAGCCAGCTGAACAAAAGCTAATTCCGAAATTTCAATTTCGCCAATTTCGTATGCGAATCATACAGTTAATAGGTACATCTAGAGTGCTGAATATATGAGAAAAATGAGGCCTCGTTCTTTTTACGACAAACTAGGGTCAAAGTCTTGGATAAACTTGAAAAAATTGAGATTTTTCATGAAATGTTGATGTAGTATCTCCTATAAGCCTTAGCTATGTTAGAAAAGAACAAAAATAAGTTCTATGATGCAAATAGATAATTGTCGGGATAAATTGATAGTTTAGTTGCAAAGAGTTGTAAAGGACTATAAACTGATCCGAGCTGTTTTGTTTTTAGGTCATTATTTTTTATGCTACAGTCGAATTTCAGGAAGATTTTTTCCTATGATCAAATGTGACATGACAAAAATTACTTGCACAAACGAGGGTACTTTAGAAATAATTCAGCAAGTTAGTAGTAATCGGTAAATTTAATTCGCCTCATGAAATTAACTACAAAAAATACATAAATAAAATTCATATACAACACAAAAAACAAAAATTACTCATACTATTATTGTCACTTAAAATAAAAAATATATAATTTTTTTCGACAATTAATATTGTAAAGATATTTTTGAAAATAAGCAGAATTAATTAACCTCTAATAACTAGAATAGCTAGTTGGCAAGTGTGGTATCCTTTAGATAAAGAATCAGTGCCATGACTCAATGCCATGACCCATAAAAGAAAATGTTTCCTGACAAAAACGAGCAAGTGTATGAGAATACAAAATGTGATAAGTGAAATCAATAAACATTGTGAAAAATAAAAATTCATAGCGTGTTTCATAAGTTTTCATTTTATACATTCAAATATTCGTACAAAAAATAAATACATGATCACATTTTAAAATGCAGGTATTATTGTGGAATTAAAATATTCGGGAGTTTGTGATGGCATGATTTGAGGAAGGGCGGAACAATTACGCCCCACCTGTATTCTAAACAACGCCATTTCACAACAAGCATGCAAATGTATGAACGCCCCAATTACAACCGTGATGTGGAATATTTGATGGCTTTGGAACTGAAACATAAAGAACATGAGTTGGTTTCATTAATTTCAAAAAAGCGTTTCAAGGCTTAGTTTTCTTCGAATTCCATCAGAATGGAGAGTGAGGATAGCACCAATACTTACCAGAATATTACATTTCCCTGGGAAGAATCGTTCAGGTATTCTTGCTGCATACAGGAGTGCACCAGATATATAGCAGGCTCCCATGATGGCGACCAGAACAACTTGTCCCTGCTGCAAGCCTCTATCGACACCATGCAATACAAGCATGTGAACAATCGGTACAATAGATGAGCAACCCAGTCCAATGAACAGTCCTAAAAATAATGCCAACGGAATTTTTAAACTTAACGTCCGTTTGCTCACTTTTCAATCGATAGCTTGTCAGTCTGGTTATACTACATAAACAAACAATGTTTGACTAAACAAAACACTTCGTTATATTTGACGTGCACATTTAACGACAAAAACAAGTTTTTAGGTCAAATATCAGGTTCCAAATATATTCGTAAGAATCGATCTAAAAATTATGAAAATGATTTACAAAAAGCAAACACAAAAACAAAACAAAACAAGCAAAAAAAAACAACAAACAAACAAACAATAAAACTTCAATTTAAATAGTACTTGTTTAGAGTAACTCCTTCCTTGCTAAAAAATAACTACATCATCTCTAGATTTCGGGGGTGTGTGTACTAAACTTGTATTTGGGAAAAAAAGTTGGGGAGGCAGTGAAAATTTCCGCTTAATACGTACTGCGACTCCAGAGTTAACCAGGAACGTTTGAACATGACTCCTTCCTGCTCCTTTCTTCAGAAAGGGTTCAATCATTCGATTCTAATGTTTAGTAATTTTGATCCTTAAAAAATGACTTGAGATGACAAACATGTTTGTATGAAGTTACTTCAATTGGCCATTTAAAGTTTCCTATACAAGAAAATATTGAAAATAACGCGAATAAATAAAAAGCAGACCTGCTCTAATCGGTCGAAATGCAGGCGACGCAAACTTATCCCACAATGCAACAATAATGGAGCATATACCGAGTAAGATGAGGAGAGTGACGTGGATGATTTTCTCATAAAACTGACAGTAGAATGAGAAGTAAACAGAGGGTACCATCGATCCCATTATCATGCATGCAATGCCTGTGTAATCCAACCTGAAATTCAATCCACACTTGGTCAAATCAATCAGTTTCATTACATTATAACAGGTCAAAAACGTGAAAAATATGGTTGCACAGGAGTGGTAAAATTTTATTTCTTCTTTTTCCCTGTTTCATCAATAGCTGCTTTGGGAAAATTTTCGGATATTCTGCAATTACATTTTAACTATCTAGCATACTTTAGCCAGTAAAGGAAAAAGAAATAAAACGTCTCATTTTGACATTCAACGAGGTGGTGGATGAAGCGCGCAATCTAAGTACAAAGAGAATACAGGCAGTTCTAGAGCAAATATCTCCGCTAAATTAAAAAAAAAAATTCAAATGGAAAACCAAAGAATGGAAAAGCTTACTTGCTGAATAACGACGTGACTTTTTTCGAGTGACAGGAACATGTATGGTAGAGCCAGGAGAACATGAGACAGATGATGGCTCCAATGAAGAATGATGTGAACACCAGGTATTCTTCCCAACCTTTGGGGAAATCTGTGATAGTGTGTGCTGGTCGAACGAACACAAAAAACATGGATATCATCACCAGAATCATACCAACCAAATGTGTCCAGATATTGCCCGTCTCTGTGTGAATCCTCAATATGCCAAAAAAGAAAAAATTAATTACTGCAGCTACAAATTAACCAGTCAGCAAATGCCAAAAATCATCCCTTGTTAAGGCAACCCCAAAATATGGTAACGTAAAAGCAGTCGTACTGAACACTTAGGGAAGATAACTGCAACATGAACATTTCAAAATAATTGAGGAACTTACCTGAACATACTGCAGAAACATTCTTTGAATGATGGAAGCTGGGGTCGATGCATATGCCACAAGAAATCATTATCACGAAGCCATTGTGGTAATTCCCAATGTGAGACAACATTCCAGCCAGTGTTAATGACGCATTGCACGCACTTTTCACCTTGCTCAACCACATAGTCAAAATCCATGTTGTGCATCATCTTAAAGGCTATTGAAAGCTCATCTTTACCCTCTTCAATAACACGTTTCTACAATTATGACAAACTCATAAGAAAACTATATTAACAAAAAGTTTTGCCCATTCCGAGGATGCTTTATAAAATGCTTTAAATCGACTATGCATCATGATTATTTTATTGAAAAGATTTGAAAATACACAACAAGAACAAAATTCCTACTCACAATTTCTCTTGCAGTTCCAGAATCAGGATCAAAGAGCTCCCCTTGGGCAAATTTGGTGAGTTCATGCCAATCAATCTCTGATAACTGGGAAAAAAACGTTTACTTCACAAAACCCAACACGTGCATGGAAAGGTGCAAAAGTGTAAAAGAACTTTGAACAATCACACATAAGGAAAATGGTGTTTATTTGACAATTGTACTGAAATTGATAGAAATGAAGTGGAATCAATTCACATTTTTCAAATGCTCTATTTTGAATACCAATAATCACTTGAACAAATGGATTTATCAAAACTAATGTTGTTTTACTTTTGTAGCCAGCTTTAATCTCATTCTGTGGAGTGTATATAACTTCACCTTAGGAAGGGGAGAGAAGGGGATAACTTTTATGCTCCTACCAA